>BPLR01000568.1:0-31987 GCA_021605095.1 Caerostris extrusa | reverse complement strand
ACGTATTTGTTGTAGATGAGGTTAGAGTTTGCTGAAATATTGTGTTTGAAGTTTCTGAAATGCTCTGGACAAGGCCGGACAACAAAGGATATCAGCTTGGCTAATGGCCAGGAAGAAATATAGCTGCCGAGTGCTTTCTGTAACAATTGTATCACATCAGTCAGATGTGGGCTTTCGCATGCCCCAGCGGGCCTCCATGGTTTGTGTCGTTGAACACCAGAAAGATAGATAAGCACGGGAAGCAAGCCCGATGGAAGCCAGGGCAGTCCCGAGAACAGTGATCATTCGACCTGTGTACTTGGCGCCTGATGAAAGCGTGTCCGATTTGTTAGTTTGTCAAAGGTCACATTCATGGAAGCATCAAGGACAGCCCCTCAGGCTTTGCCGCCGCAGACAGTGATTTGTTCCTTTCTCATGGATATTGACCGTGCTAGGACACAGCCGTGTTAGTGCCGAATGAATTCTTGAATGGAAGTCAAATAGCTCCTCACGGCATGGCATCGCGGTAACATGCTGAGTGAGATTTTGGCTTTAGGCTGCTGGCCAGCTAGATTGAAACCAGAAACAATTTTGTCACGGGTTTTTCAACAAAAAATAGAATACCCCAAAAGAATACCCCCATGAATGCTCCAGCCAGCAATGCCCCGTGAAGAAGGCTCAAATTACATTGACAAAGCTCAAGGTGTGGATGACGCTGCTGGCGGAAACCATATGCCTTATTGAATGAGAAATTGCTTTTTACTTATTTCTAATGTACTGTTCATTTGTGAACTGCCCATAGAATTTGGCTCACCTCACTCACGCTCTTCCTCACCTCTACAATAATTGTCTTCACACACTTCCTTCGGTCTGCTATTATGTTCGTGTGCTCAGAGCAGTATGTTTAAACTATTTTGCCACAATTTGCTTTTCTTGCTATTTTTTTTAAACGATTGATTAAAATTAAATATTTACATTTAGCTCTTGAAGTAAGAATCATAATATTTAGTAAATATAGAAATTACTGGCTTTATTTGACAAAGCTTAGGCTGTGGAAGATTAATATGTTTTCGGTTTCAATGAGCGGCTTACAAAAAGTAAAAGAGTTTTTTCGCTTTTACTATTCTCGTTATTGTGCAAAATATAAGATTCTATATTGCCCAGAAATCAATGGTTTTCTTTTAAAAAATTTGATATCACAATTGATAGAAATATTTTCTGGTCTGAAAAGATCTAATAAATTTCTTTTTCTCTGCTTTATTAAAAGAAAAGTTTTTCTGAAGCTCTCTCAAAATACAGTATAAAACTCATAAACAATGTTTATAAGATACCATTTCTTCTTAAAAATATGGGCAGTAGATTATTTTGAAGGAATAGATTTGGCAAAGAGTTTACACGTGGATGGTTTTCAACTTTTACATTTCATCATTTATGATAATACTGTTTTCTTGATAAAATAGCAACATAAAACAATTTACTAAATAATTTATATCTGTTATTTGAAAATTATTGCTAAATTTTTTAAAAATTACATTCAATTTAAAAAATTGCAGGAATACACAGTACTTCCGCACTTAACTATTAGTCAAACTTTCTTCTTATTTTAAATAAAAGATTACTGGATTACTTTTATGTTTAGTAATGTTTTCAAGATTTATTAAATTATAGTAATCATTGACATTATAATATTGTAAAAATTGGTTCCTTTCCTGCCGGTACAGTAACAAGTGCCATGGGTGGCCACATCACGCCAATTGTGGCTGCCATTGCAGTATGCTAGAGTAGTGACCATTGTAGAATATGTTGGAGGCGGTTTCATTAAGACAGACTGCACTGCTGGCTAAGTGAGTTTGTAATATGCTGGGGACATTGCAAGGGGGTCAATTGCAGCTACAGTGGAGTTTTGTAGGGCCATGTTAGTGACCACCGTAGAATGTAAGAATGGTAATCTCGCCGCAGCCAGTGGCCGTCATCATGTGGGAAATGCGGGTCGTGGGCGGGCTTCGCCAAGCCGGAAAGTGCGACCACCGTACTACTGGCTGGTCGGCCATTGCTCCCGAATCGTGACGGCCATTGCAGAATGCACGGAACCACCACGCGCACATGTTGCGGCGGGATATCACGGAATACCCCGGGGCTTTGAACACCGAGATACCCAGCGCTCGCATATTCCAGGCGGCATTCCGTAGCGGTGTTCGGAACTACACAAAATGTGTGAGTCCCATTTAAATGACAGTACTGCATTTCTTCACTCAGCATCACTGTTGTAATGTAGAGATAATTTCCGATTTAGGTACAGTAGGTAAAGCTGTGGTGCACAGGCAGCAGCATTTTGAAACTGTCATTGTTTAATACGCTGAAATGTGGCAAACAGTTACAGTTGCACATGAGACGTCATTGCATTGTAAATCAGTAATCGAAATAAACAAAGTTCACTGGGTATTTTTACTATAATTAATAACCGTTATTATATCATTTATTTAATTTTTAAGTTGTATTTTTTCAATTAACTTAAAAATTTATAGTTCTACAAACAAAAGTGAATCGTCTTCAGTCATATCTTTTCATTGTGTATATTTGGAAATATTTTAGCAGTAAGACAGTGAGCTGTTGATCTGTTGTAACAACAACATTATGCAGGGAAGATAAGTGGTCATTGTAATATGTTGAAAGTACAGGTAGTTCATTGTGTACTGCCAACATTGTAAAAATTATTGTGGAATAATTTAGAATTGTAATTTGCACTGTAGAGTTTGTCTAATTTGTAAATGTCCATTGTAGTCATGTTGTAAAGGTATTAATTCTGACAGAATTGTACGACGCAGAATGCCCCGGCGCCAGGCTGACAGTGATGGATACAGAATGCTCTGAAAGATACTGGACACAGCTGCACATCGCTGGATACGGAAGGCTGGGCACACTACTCAGTAAAGCCATTGCAATGTGATGAAAGCAGAGCGGGTCCAGGCCCGTAAACTAATTCGGCAATAGCAATTTTTTTTCCTCACTGTTTTAGTATTCTAATATTTTTATATTAATTATTAACTATTTGCTATTTTTATTCTTAAAATTATTGATTTAATTTTAAAATTCAATCACCTTAAAATATGCAAGTCTTCTGTGCAGGAATGTCCATCCTACTCTCTTTTATCTTTCATGTTGAAATGCTTTTGCACGACATGCTGTCTCCTCTGCCTTCTTTGTTACTCACCACCTGGTAAAACCGCAACATTGATTACACAACTGCAGGAAATCACCGGATTCGCTCCGACTCAAAAATGAAAGAGCATGTACTGCAGCCTGTCGCCTGCTGACGAATACTTCGCAGATCCCCACTTTATCAGTGCCGATGACTCAAAATTTGCAACATAGTTGACTTTATCAGCTGCTGCCAGACTTCTCTTCGAGATTCTCTCGAAAGCAACTGGGCACTTCCAGCCCTCAGCCTGGGGAAAAAGTTTTTTATTTTCTGCAGAAAAGGCTAACCTCATTCGCCAGCTCGACATCAGATCACTTTCGTTTGTACTTTCACTTCTCTGAGTTCAAATCAACAAAATAACACTGCAGCTCTACTGAGAACTTACTCTGCTGCAGCTGAGAATAAAATTGGGCTGTTTCAGACGAATAAAATAAATCCTGAGTTTGCGCCATGATACCACAAAATACATTTGCCAAAATTGGCCTCTGGGCAAAGAATGCTAACTGTCCATAAATGATTATTACAGTATTTACAAGCGAAAAATGCGTCTAGTCCCCTCTCTCATTTTGACTGTTGCTCAAATAAAAGGTAGCCCAGAATAAGGCAAGGCTGTTCAGAATGGGACCCGCGCCAGAATAAGACCAAAGCACTCGTGTTAGCTCCGAATTCGAAGCTGCTAGAGTAGTATTCCGCAATTGATACTCAATACACAATGAAGCATCATTTGTATAACACAGTCCGGCCCTATCAAGGAATGATCGTTGGCATTCAAAAGATTGGAACTACTCTGAAGATAACACAAAAATAAGCTGCAATGGGGTAACGTGCCGCAGGGAGTCATGCATGTCAGATTATTATATAGTAAGCATGATTTGTTTGACACATGCCGTAGAAGATGTAATAAAAGATACCTGTAAAAGGGTACCTGTGAGTACGCCCACAGAAGGTCGGTACACATGGTAGGAATGTACTGTTTTCTTAAAATGACAGCTGAAACGTTTAGCCGACATATTTGTTTCAAATTTGTGCATAGCTCGCACACAAAAACGATATGCCCAGAATTAAAACCGTGCCGAATATTCGCAAAATCATAAAACAGTTCCTTTCTGCCGTTTACAGCCACTTATTGCGGCGGCTGTGAGTTGACGGCATTTCTCGAAATATTTGCGCTAGGAACACGCAGCATAATACTAACGACATACGAGGATGTGTTAAATTAAAACCGACTACTTCACAGTAAAATTGATCCGATATTCGATAATGTGCATTGCTAAATAGCCGCAAAACTATTCTAAATTGAATGAACTATCAAAATCCAATAAAAACTGGTCTCGAAACATTAGTTTGCACAAACTTAATGTATTTGTCCAGCAAAGCGAAAACAAAAACAAAAGCGTTGGACATCTGCACATCAGAAGCACTGCCACACAGTCTGCCGCCATCTGGAAGCCTGGAGGCAGAAGTCTTGGGTTGAGCCAAAGGACGAAACACACAATGGGATCAGGACACGTGGAAAACAGGAATGAATAAATGTTTTGCGCTTGTGCAAGCTGTCAGAGATGTAGATGGATACTCGAAACCGAATATTGTTCAGAGACCTGAAGTAATCTTTCTTGAAAACTGCCCAATAGCATGCATGTCCTTTCTCAACATAGTGTGGAAAAGACACGTAGCCAGTGAAAAGGCATTGCTGTCGCTTGTCCTCCTGTCGAATTGCCGTATACATCGTCTCCTTTATTGGTTTGCAGTGAGGACCGAATAGCTTATGGTGTTTATGATATAGTTTTTTGAATGAAAATAATATTCGTATACAGCAGTTATATATATGCCAGCATATCGTTTATTCTTGAAGAGATATTATCAAATTTCGATGATATCAAATGTAAAAAACAAAGAATTTTATTCACTGTAGTAAACAGTCTGTCTTGTTGCTCACCACCTCAGTAATTGCCAGTAATCTTTTGAAATGAATTTTATATTCAAAGAATAGCCTGGAAAATAATTAGTTTAACCATAAGACTGATATTTAAAAATAAAGATTACTGAAATCGTTTTTAAGTTATAATTATAATCATAAAGTGAGTGAACAATTTAATAAGAGTAACAAGACTGTTTTACTACAGTGAATAAAAAATTTTTTTTATTTTTTTGGTGTCATCATCAGAAATTTTGTTGTATATCTTTTTTCAAGAATAAACGATATAAAAGTTTCTGTATATATATATATATATATATACAGATATATTTTTTCCAAAGTGAGCATCCGTTCGACTATCCCCCAATGTAAAAGCCATTTTCTATATCATAAACACCATAAAGTATTCAGTCCTCATAATCATAAATATGGAGACGCCGTCTTCAATACAGCAATTCGGGGGAGAGGACAAACACAGACAGCAATCTTTTTCACTTTCTTCCTGCATTATTTCTTCCCACATATGTTTGAGAAAAAAGAGTTTTTGATGTCTTTTTTTTTCCCCCATGCATGCTTGTTAAGTTGCCAGAAGACAGTTTCAAAGAAAAGTGCCTTCCACATCCCTCAAGATCTCTGAACAAATATTCAGTTTCCGAATATCCGTCTATCTGTTCTTGCAAAGCAATTTAGGACAATCTATTCTCCTCCATTCCTGTTTCCTTTTTTCCACGTGTGCACTTGATTATTGGTGTGTTTAGATCGCTGAAATATTTAAGACTTCTGCCTCCAGAGATTTCCAAGATGGCGGCGAACTGTCAGAGAATGGCGAATTGGAAGTTCTGGGCGTTTTCCGTCTGATTATTCGCAGATGTCTTGCCTTTTTGTTTTTTGTTTTTCCTTGCTGGATAAATGCAAATTATATTTTAAGTTTGTATTTTTTAAAAGAGCCCGAGTCCTAATGTTTCGAGATAGTTTTGCATTGGATTTTGTGGGATTCGATTCCAATTTAGAATGGATTTGCATTTTCGCAGCCTAGACCGTTTCAGAATTTAGCAATGCGCATTCATGAATTGTATTATCGAATATCGAGATCAGAATTTTACTCGTAGTAGTCGGTTTTAATTTAACACATCCTCGATGTTTTCTAGCTGTCGTTGAATATATTATGCTGCGTGTTCCTGTAAATATTTCAGAAATTGTGTTTCTTTTGTCTACACCGCAATAAGCAATATAAAACTGAGCAAATAGGATACGTGTTAAAGGAACTGTTTTAAATATGATTTTGCAGATATTCACATTTTTTTTTTTGGTTTTGGGTGTTATGTGTTGCAATTGTGCAGGCCTGTCTTTTCAATTTGAAACAAATATGTCAGCTAAACGTTTCCTCGGAAATAATCATTTTAAGAAACAATTACATTTCTACCATGGTAAACACCATTCTTCTCTGAACCAAGACGACACTCATTTAAGTCCCAAATCTGTACTACATATTAAGCTTTTTTACGGAATATCTTTAGTATCTTCTATCATCAAGATTTTTTTTTGTATGTGTCAAACTAAATCATGTACCCCTATGCATATTAATCTGACATGCATGACTCCTATACATTATTGCGTTTTTTAATTTTGCAGCTTATTTTTGTGTTATAACTTCAAAATAGTTCCAATCTTGAATGCCAACTTTTGATCGATTCCTTGATAGAAGGCGGACACAATGTTACCCTGCAGTGGATAGAAAGCCATTGTGGTATTGAGGGTAATAAATTTGCAGAATACTTTTTTCTAAGACCCTATTCAACCTTCAGATTCGAATTCTAACGGGGGCATGGTTGCTTGTGAGTGGGTCTTAATACCCATTAAACTGCGGGTCCCGGTCTAATTAGCCCAAATTATGCACAAGATGATCGTAGAGCGATAAACCAACCAGCCTTTAAATTCATTCTTTCATATAGATACCTACTTTAAAGTGATTCTATTTTTTTATTTAAAAGACAGCAATTAAAATGAAGAGAAAAATTCGTACACATTTTTTCCCTTTGCTAAATACTGTAAATAATCTATTCATGGACAGTTATACATTCTTTACTTAGGAGCCAATTTTTGAAAACTTAAATGTAAAGAATTTTATTGGTATCATACCATTCACAACCCCGTGAAGTAAACTCATCATTATGAAACGGATTTATTTTTATTCATCTGGAAACGAATTTAATTTTATTCATTTATACGAGCCCATACATCAACTACGAAAACAAAATTAAGTTCTCGAAATTAGAATACAGTGTTATTTTGTTGATTGAACTCAAAGTAGGAAACAAACGAAAGTGATCTGGATATCGAGCTGAAGGAATGAAGGTTAACCTTTCTGCAGAAAATAAAAACTTTTTCCCCAGATTTCAATGAATGAGGCAGCTGGAGTGCCTGAGTTAACTTCTCGAGAGAATCTCGAAGGGGAAAAAAAAAAAAAAAAGAAGTGTATTCCCCAAGCGTAGCCCCTGATAAAGTCAACTACTTCGTTGCAGAATTTTTGAGTCACATCAACTTGTCAAAGTTAAAAGTTAATCATCTGCGAAGTATTTCATCTTGGGCGGTGGAAGTTTGTTTTTACGAAATTACTTCTCTTTTTTTTCATTTTGAGTCGGAGGAAAGTAATCCGGTGAAGTTTCCCTCCTTTGGTTAATGTAATCAATATTTTTGCGGTTTTTGGTAAACACCCGTGCATTAAATTCAGTTGGAATTTACTAATTTCATGAGAGTGAAATAACAAAAGAAATTAGAGGGGCAACAATAGTCGATGCAAAAATTTATTTCCAACATATATATGCAATGAAAGGTAAAAGAAAGTAGGATGGTTGATTCACTATTTTTCTTTCTAGAACTTGGTATATTTTTAAGGTGATTAAATTTTTTAAAATTAAATCAATAATTTTTAGAATAAAATAACAAATAGTTAATAATTAATATAAAAAATATTAAATTCTAAAACGAGTGAGAAAAAAAATTGCTATTGCGGATTCGTTTTGATTTTCGTTATCTGCTTCATCACATTTGCAATGGCTTTACTGAATGGCCATTACAATTCCGACTTCTACACTGGCCTTTACAATTCCGATATCCAGCGATGTCCGATAGATATCCAGCGATGTCCGATATCTTTTCAAACTATTCTATAATATCCATCACTACAATTCCAACGCATTCATACAATAGTCAATACAATTTCGGGGCATTCTGCTATGGTCATTACAATTCTGTCAAATTCCACAATGCCCAATACCTTTACAACATATTCTATAATGGATTCTACAAATTAGACAAACTCTACAGTGCAAATTACAATTCTAAATTATTCCACAATGGTTACTACAATGTTGGCGAATTTTACTGTGGATATAACCTTTCCAACATATTCTACAATGACCACTATCTTCCCTACATAATCTACAATTGTTACAACAGATCCAACGTACTTTATTGTACTAAAATTAATTTCCAACATATACGCAATGAAAGGTAAATGAGCGTATGACGGTTGATTCACTATTTTTGTTTGTAGAATTTATAAATTTTTAAGTTAATTAAATAACTTAAAAATTAAATAAATAATTGGAAGAATGTAATAACAGTTATTAATTATAGTAAAAAATACTATATTCTAAAACGAGTGAGAAAAAGAATTTGTTTATTTCGTTATCTGCTTCGTTACAATTGCAATGACATTACTCAATGGCTACTTTGATAACAACTTCTACACTGACCTTTACAATTTCAACGTATTCGACAATGGCCAGGTTTTTCCAAAATATTCTTTTACTGCTACTATTATTACACCACAACTTACCACTGTACCTAGAGCTCAGTTGCTCCTATACAGTTTGTGAATGATGTGGGTGAGAAGTCTGAGTAGTCTCCGTGACGCCCTTACAGTCATTTAAAAATGGGACCCACGATTTAATGTGGATTCCGAACCACTACGAACATTCATATCGCCGCCGGGACTCGAACCCGAAACCTGTGGTACCGAGTTTTGAACGCTAGACACTCTGACATTCAAGCCCCCAAATTATTCCGTAATATCCACCACAATATCTGCAATGGTCAATACAATTCCGGTGCATTCTGCAATGGCCATTACGATTCCGGAGAATTTGACAATGGCCATTATCTTTCCAATAGATACAATGGTCACTACTTTTCCAGCTTATTCTACGATGGCTCCGATATACTCCACAGTGTTACATTTCCCACATATTCTAAAACGGCCACTACAATTGCGGCGAATTCCACACATTCCACCATTCCAACACATTCTACAGTGGCCAATAATTTTCCAACATATTTTACAGTGGCCCCTACAAATTCTACAAACTCCACTGTAGCAGTTGCAATTCCAATTTACTCTACAATGTCCCCAACATATTTTACAGTGGCCCCTACAAATTCTAAAACTCCACTGTAGCAGTTGCAATTCCAATTTACTCTACAATGTCCCCAACAAATCCTACATACACCACCGTAGCAATTCCAATTCCAACTTATGGTCACTGCAATTCCGGTGAATTTCACAAATGATTACTACCTTTCCAACATATTCTACAATGGTCACTACAAATCTAGCATACCCCACAATGGCAGCTACAATTCCAACGTATTGAACAATGGCCGCTATAATTTGGTTTTTACCCAATTTACACCACCGGGTAAGGGAAAGGAATTGTTTTACAATATATTATAATATAATCAATGATTCTTATAATTTATTGAATATTTGAAAAACATTTTCGGCTTATAAAAGTAATCCAAGTAATCCTTTATTTAAAATAAAAATGAAAGTTTACATTTTGTAAGTTTTAAGTGCAGGTACTTTTATTGTGACCATTTTTTTTCCTGCAATTTTTAAATTGAATGCCAATTTTTTAAAAAATTTGTAATGAGGATTTTTTAAATGTAAGATAATGTTTCATTATTTATTAAATTGTTTTTATGTAATATTTTTATCAAGAAAGTAGTTGTTATATCATAAATGATGAAATGTAAAAAGAAAGTTGAAAACCATCCATTGTAAATAATACTTTAAATCTATTCCCTTCAAAATAAAATCTTTACTGTATATTTTTAAGAAAAATAGTCTTATAAACATTGATTTATGAGTTTATATAATATTTTTTTGAAAAGGAGCTTCAAGAAAAAAAAAAAAAAAAAAAAAAAAAATTTTTTCTTTAATAAAGTAGAAGAAAAAAAGAAATTTATTAGATCTTTTCCAGTTAAAAAATAATACTGAAAATATTTCTATCAATTCTGATGATATCCAATTTAAAAATTACTTTTAAAGAAACCATTGATTTCTGTTGTATAGAATCTTATATTTTTCGCCATGAAACCTGAAATTGGAAAATAAAAGCAGAAAGGAAATAAAGATACTTTTTGTAGAAAATATCATTGGAACCGAAAATAATTAATCTTCCCGCAACAAAAGTTTTTGTCAAACAAAGTTATTAATTTCTACCTATATTTATAAATGTGTAGTTCTTACTTTTAAGAGCCTTCCAAAATGTAAATAAGAACAATTTTTAATCAATCGTTTAAAAGTACTTAAAAATAAATTATTAAGTTTAAAATAGTTTAAACTATACTGCTCTAAACAATTTTGGGTATAAGCTGTAGACGAGGAATTGTTGTGGGGACTGATATATCATGTATTGTTATTGTAAGAGATGAGGAAAAAAGAAGAAGCAATGAATGAGGAATAATTAAATTCTATGGGCATTTTTTGGTTCACAAAAAATGAACAATTTTTGCATATTATAGAAATAAATAAAAAAAATTGATTTCTCGGATACAAATGAGTTTCAATAAGACATATGGTTTCCCTGACCGAAATCAACGTCGTACACCTTGGAGGCATATAATCAATGTAAGTTTGAGGTATTCTTTCACAGGGGTATTCTTTATTTGGGTATTCTTTGGGGTATTCTTTCATTCTTTTGGGGTATTCTATTTTTTGTTGAAAGAGCTTTCCAATTGGTAAATTGTTTCTGTTTGATAAACGACTAGCAGCATTCTCATTAGAATATATCAAACATGTTCTGGTCTCTCATGTATGGGGAATATGCTGACCAATCCATTCAAAGAATTCATTCGAAGAAAAGGAAGCTGTCCACTAACACGATGTGTCCTAGCGTTATTATCCATGAGAAAGAATTCATCCCTTATTGTTGCAGCGTAAAAGGAATACAAAAAGCCTGAGGATATAATCCTTATATCCTGAGCCGTTCGTGCTCCATTCTTGTTAATGTGCAAGTAGATGTGGCCTTTGATAGAAAGTTCGGCCAAGACCATCAAAATCGGACACTTTCATGGCTTAGGCAAAAAATGCAGGAGTACTTTTTGTACCAGATTCTCTCCAGATGAGAATCCGCCTGTTGTATACTAAAAAGCAGGACTTGCCTATGAAGAGTATATTGTTCCCATCTGAGATACTTCCGTGCTTATCTCCTTTTTCTGGTTTTGTTTCAACGAAACACAAACCATGATTATGGGAGCATGCAAGCCCACATCATGTTTCGAATAATGTGAGTCGAAACTCTGATACCAGTTCCCCTCAAAGGTGCTGTTGCAAGAAAGTACCTTCGGTAATATGGTTTCTTCTGGCCATTAGTGTTAAATACCGATCCTCATTTTGTGTTGTTGCCAGCGTCCGACCTTGTCCCGATCTTGGAAGAACATTTCAAGTTTTCAAAACCTATTCAATAGTCTGGAAGTGATATTTCGGTAAACTCTAACACTTCATCTACAACGAAATGCGTTTGACCCTCCTCTAAACGACCGATGGCCCACTAAATCCCTCTTAGTCACTGTTACAAAACATTCAAAGCGTGTCAGTTGTTTTTAATCTCCTCCTGCGGTAGGAATACTAACAGTTGCTTTTTATTTCTTATCTAAAAGAGTAGTTTTCAAGCGTCACATTCAAAATATATATTCTCAATTTTGTAAAAATTATAATTTTCCTTTTCAATCTTTTCTATATAATTTCTCATTAAAAGTTAACTATTATTCAAACCAAACTCACAATATCCTCTAATTGCTTTTGAGCAGTGTGTAAATAAACTTTTAAACAAATGAATATATACAACCTAATTCAATTTAGGTTTTATTTAAAAATTTCAAAAAAAACTTATTTCTTATTAAAATTTTATTGATTAAAAATAATTTAATTAAATTATTGTTATTTTTAGTGTTAGTTAAATTAGTTTTATAACTCAAGAAAATCTTATCCGTTTGTATAAAACGGCATTTAACACTTTTCTATTTAAAATGCAAAATAATTTATTTCTTTGAGAATCATGTAACAGTTTAACTTTATTGTTAACTTTAAGAAGAATTTATTTGTATTTAGTTCTCAAGAAATAAGCTTTATTGTTTGAGACAGTTTATCAACTAAATTAACAAAACTATTGTTATTTTTTCGGTTTTAAGTTATATAATTATAATTTATTACTTTATATCATTTGCAACACTCCGTTTTAAAATGTAAAATAATTTATTTTTTAAGAGGCAGGTTATAATGTAACTTTATTGTTAAATTTCGAAGAATTTATTTATACTTAATTTTATTTATTATAATAATTTCTACAATTCAAAATATGCAGTTTATAATAAATATATCATATAATATTAAAAATATTCAGTTTCAAAATTTTATTTCAGTTAGAACAAGCATGTAATTTGATTTAATTGTTTATTTTTCGAATAATGCAACTGAAGTGTTTATAAAGGAAACATTTTTATTGATCTAGAAAATGATACTCAATTGCAAACAGAAAAAAGTAGTGATAATATTCATTTAAAATGTTTAAGAAATGTTTTCTTTGTTAACATTTCATTCAATTTTGTTTATTTCCGAACGTTATAGCTTCATTTATTTTAAATCTAAAGTTAAAAATAGATAATGTAACTTAGAAATTGACAATGAATAAACAATTACAAATTTAGAGTTACAAATGTAACGTAATTTCTTTGATTTTGGAAAGCGTAATTTAATTTCAAATGTTTAAGCTAAATTACTCTCATACAAAATAAATATAATAAGAAAGTAAGTTTTCAGCAAATACATTTCTATTCATTCTTTGGTGAGTTATTTTATCTAATTAACATTTCAAACATTGTAATTTGTTTGTTTATTTTTGGACGCTTTGTTTACGATACCCCCAATTTTTAATCAGTTAAAAACAGATAATTAACTTAAAAATTGACAAAGTATAAACAATTATCAATTTTCGTTTAGCTGAAAATAATTCTTTTGATTTAGAAAAGAGTAATTTTTCAAATGTTTAGGATACATTACTTCCCCCCATATGAATAAATAAAAGAACAAGAAAATAAATTTTCTACAAATAGTTTCTGTAACAATCTTTGTTAGATTCTTGAGTGAATTATTTTATCTCTAATTAACATTTCAAACATTGTTAACTGATTTTTTATATCTAAATTCAAACTAAACCTGATTTAATTTAATTTATTGCTTCTATTTGAGTAAAATAAATAAATAAAAGAACTGAACACGAATCTCCAAAATAAGAAACTTATTCAATGTACATTCAAATAACATAAGCTAAAACTGTTCCTATAAAAACAAAGCAAATATTTTCCAGTGTTACAATTTCACACTGCAGCATTGCAGCATTCTCAGTCTTTGCTGGCTTTTACAAACGTAATTAGAGCCAGATGCTGTGAGTCCATATGAAAAAAAAATTCAATGACGCACTCGAAGAAGATTAATTTCATCTCCACGCAGACCTAACTAATAATTAATATAGGAAAGGCAATTGATTACTAAATTCTTAGTGTGAAGCCACACTGTGAAAAAAAAAGGTTGCTTTCTCTAAGACTTGATTACAAGGTCATTAGATTTGTATTTTTTTTAATTCTTTGCTAAAAAGGCAACTATTGAATATTTGATTTTGCTCAGATTTTTTTAAAGACTGAAAAAACTGATCGAAATCGAAAAGTATTCTTTATATAAATCTGAAAATGTATGCATAGTTTAACTAAATTTATTTTATTTTTTATTTGTATGAAATGTATATAAATTTGGAAATAACAAGAATTGATGTTGATATGAAAATCACTGCAATGTATGATTTGATGGTGACGAACCCTAAAGAAATTTGCATTTGTTGTTGGTTTTCTGAAAAAAAGCCTGAATGGAAGACAAGATTAGTATACAATGGGGGAGAATACATTGATATATTATATACAATATTAATATTGATTTAATGGAATATATATTGGTATACCAAACTTCCAAATAAATATTTTAGAATTTCTAGCGACGAATACGCAAACATAAATTGAGTTTGGATGGTGTATTATGGAGAAAAAGCATTCGAACATATGTGGAATTTTTGCTTTTCTTTTACTTATCTCGACGAATTTTGTGGCATTCTTTTTTTGAAACTCCCTAAAATTTTAAAATTAAAAATCAATAATCACCAACGAGGTTTGAATGAGAGGAATTGGGTGGAGAATTAAAGGAGATATGATGTAGAGGTCAGTCTACTTCAGCTGCAGATTACAAGACTCTGAAATAGAACGTTCAACGTCATGTCATACCTACAAAAACTTAAAGATTCTAAATATTCCATGCTAGAACATTTTTAGAACAAGATTTGGTTGGGCAACATCATTCAAAAAGCCACGATATTTTCAACATTAATGTAGAATAAGAGGTGTATAAGTATAGAATTAACAAGCGTATGTATTCTAAATGTATTCCGATATATATTCTATAGGTATGAGAAATAGATAATAAAAACCGTAATTAAAATAGAATACATACACAATTAAATTACAATTAAAATAGATAATAAACCTTAAGAAATTGACAAAGAATGAACAATTACAAATTTTCTTTTCAAAAATGTAACATAATTGTTTTGATTTAGAAAAGCGTAATTTAATTTCAAATGTTTAGCTAAAATTACTCTCATACAAATAAATATAATAAGAAAGTAACTTTTCTGCAAATACATATCTATTAGATTCTTGGTGAGTTATTTTATCTCTAATTAACATTTCAAACATTGTAACTTGTTGTTTATTTTTGGACGCTTTGTTTACATAAATTTTTAATCAGTTAAAAATAGATAATATAACAAATTGACAAAGAATAAACAATCATCAATTTTCGTTTATGTAAAATAATTCTTTTGATTTAGAAAAAGCGTAATTTAATTTCAAATGTTTAAGCTAAATTACTTTTATACGAATAAATAAAAATAATAAGAAAATAATTTTTCTACAAATAGTTTCTGTAACATTTCTGTTAGATTCTTGGTGAGTTATTTCATCTCTAATTAACATTTCAAACATTGTTAACTGATTTTTTTTACATCTAAATTGAAATCTAAACCTGACTTTAATTTAATGTATTACTTCTGTTTGGTACAACAAAATAAATAAAAAAACTGAACACGAATCTCAAAATAGAAACATTGAATGTAAATTCAAAGAACAAAAGCTAAAACCGTTTCCTATAAAACAAAGCAAACATTTTCCAGTGTTACAATTTCTCATTTGTTCAACATTCATCAGTCTTTGCTGGCTTTTACAAACGCAATTAAGAGCCAATGCCGTGAGTCCATATGCAAAAAAAAATTCAATGACGCACTCGAAGATTAATTTCATCTCCGCAGACCTAACTAATAACTAATATAGGAAAGGAAATTAATTATAAATTCTTAGCGTGAAGCTACACTGTGAAAAAAAAGTTGCTTTCTCTAAGTCTTGATTACAAGGTCATTAGATTTAATTTTTAATTCTTGAGCTATAAAAAAGAGCAATTATTAAATATTTGATTTTGCTCAAATTTTTAAAGAATGAAAACTGATCGAAATCGTAAAAGTGTTCTTTATATAATTTTTAATAAATGAAATCTATATACACTAAATTATAATTAAAATCTCACTTTGAAAATGTTGTAAAAAAATAACCACTCGTCACAATGAGTTCAAATTTGAACTGAAGATACTTCTTGAAGAAAAGGAAAACGGTATGGTGTCAAAAAAATGGTTTCAAAAAGTTCCACCGATTTTCTCATCCAATTTGGTATGACCTTTGGCGGATGGGCTATCCACTAACAATTGTGAGTTATTTTCCGTCAAAATACGGAAATTTCAAGCGACGAGCACTACAGTTGGTTTATTGTGCAGAGCGCTTGTCACTTGGCCATCATGGAAAACAAAAACACTTGAAAAATAAAATATGATAAATAAAATTCTTATATTTTACTCAGATTCATTAGAGTTTTAAAAAACAATAAAATTAAAATAAAATTACAATTTTCTAATAATAATTAGGTGAGCAAAAGGATATTAATAATGAAATCATTTTAAAATTTGTTCAGAAAATTTAGAATTCTATACTAAAAATGGTAAAGATAAATTTTTTTGCTATCATTACTCAAAAATTCAGGTGAATTACAAATAGAAAAAGCCAAATATGTTTGCCGACAGTTGAATTGACTAAAAAATTTCTTCGTCAGTTGCCCTATTTCAACATTGCTTTATATCTCTGCAAGAGAACTCCCATGTGTTTACCAGAGCTAAACCATTCCGTAAGTCTGTTTGCTTACATATTTCATATTTATTTGTTCATTAAAATCAAAACTAAAATGGCTAAAGAATGAAACTAAAAAATAAACCCAAAATGCCAACATGATTTGTACTTTGGGATAAAAACCAGACTTTACCTTCAAGTGTTAGGGCAAAAATTGATAAAAAAATAGAAAATAAAGTAACTTTCTGCAGTTATTCGAAACGTCAATTTTTTTTTAAATGTAAATTTCAATGCTTGTAGTTGTTTTATACATTATTGTTTCATAAATTTTTATTCAAAGAAGCGTCTAGAAAATAGTTTATTTAACACCATAAAATAATGATTCATCAATTTTCGTTTTTAAATAAATTTTTGATCATAAAAAGAGTCAATAATTTAAACGTTTAAGAACCAAGAACTTTTACTACAGTGAATAAAAAAAATTCTTTTTTTATATGGTATTTTCATCAAAAACTTTTGTTGTATGTTTTGTTTAAAAATATATAAGATAAAAAGAATATATTTATATAACATTTCATGTCGCTCACATCTGTTATATGTGTATTTTGATATAAAATAAATAAATATAAATAAATATTTATATGTATACTACGTTCTTTATTCACTAGTTATCGCGATTTCTAAATAAATAAAAAATCTCAAAACCCTTTTAAAACTAGAAATCATCCTTGAATGTAAATTGAAAAAATTAGTTAAAACCGTTTGCCTACAAGGCAAACATTTTTTTAAAGTGACAAGGGTTATTTGTTCATTAATTTTATTAATTCGATTCCCGGTTTTGATAATAATTGTAGTGATTCCGTGATTTATGCAAAAGTAGAAAATTCAATGCCCATATTATCATCTTTTCATCTCCGCAAAAAATGCTTTAAGGCTAATTTAGGCCGAGACCTACAGTTTTTAAAGACAGGATACGGACGTAGTGGTTCACTTTCCCCTTTAAGTCTTGATCCTACTATAGACTTAATTTTTAATGTCACAAGTACAATCCGACTTCTCACCACTACATCATTCTCGAAATTGTTAAGAATGCAGCTCAGCTCTAGGCACTCAGTGGTCTGATTATATAACCTGTAGTAATAAATAATAGTATGGTTATTTAAAATCTAACTTTAATGTTGAATATTCTAGTATCGTCACAATGATTCAAATTTGAACTGATTAAAATGATCGAGATGGTGTCAAACAAGAAATTCCACTGCCAATGTTATAAGGTGCTTTTACGTAGACATTCATTAAAACTAGTTTTTAAAAAAGCAAAATTATTGTAACCCTTTTATTTATTGAAACTTTAAAAACAACATTTGAAAAATGAAATTTCTTATATTGTGCAGTTTCATTAAGTTTAATAAAAATAAACAAAGAGCATATTTACAAAATCATACTATTTATAATTTTTTCCACAATAATATTAATAATGAAAGCATTTTAAAATTTAGTTCTGCAAATTTACAATTTATATCTAAAAATGGAAAAGAAAAGTTTTTTTCATAAGTTCAAAATTCAGCCTGATTGCAAATATAAAATTCAAATATGTTTGCCGACAGTTGGAATTGAAGACCAAAAAATTTCTCCGTCAGTTGCCCTTTTCAACATTGCTTTCTATCTCTCTGCAAGAGAACTCCCACGTGTTTACTGGAGCTAACCATTCTGAAGTCTGTTTGCTTGTCATATTTCTCCCTTGTTTTTTGTTCATTACTCAAAAACTAAAATGTTTAAAAATGAAACTGAAAATAAACCCAGCCAACTGATTTGTACTCGGGATAAAACCAGACTGTACCTTCAAGCAGTAGGGCAGAAATTGATAAACATTTAGAGTAGTTATTCGAAACGTCAATTTTATTTTTAAATGTAAAATAATGCTGCAGTTCATTTCATTATTGTTTCTATAAATTTTATATTCAAAGAAGCGTCTGGCAGAATAATTAGTTTATCCATAACACAGACATTTAAAATAATGATTACTAAAGTCGTTTTTAAATTATAATTTTAATCATAAATTGAGTGAATAATTTAATAAGAAGCCAAAACTGTTTTACTACAGTGAACAAAACACTCTTTAATTTTTTTGATGTCATTATCGAAAACTTTTTGTTTATGTTGTGTTTAAAAATATATAAGATAAAAAGAATATAATATATATATATATATGTATATATATGCAGTTTTGTCTGTCGCTCTGGGACATCTGTAGGTCTTAGGGTCGTAAATTTAAGGTTTTTGATTACACACAATACACCCGGCAATCCGATCTTGGAACATGCAAAGGTGCAATTTTACTTTTCGCCCCTATTACTACGTTCTTTATACAGTCACTTAGATCAAGGTATCGCGATTTCTAACGATTCGAGAAACAATCTCACAACCCTTTTTGAAAACTAAATATCGGATCCTAAAATTAAATTAAAAAAAAAAATTAGTTTTGCGAAAAGCGGATTGTTTTCTTAAAATATTTTATTATATATGTGATTTTTTAAAATGTGACAAACTTTTTTGGATTATTCTGTCATTAATTTTTTATTAATTTAATTCTGCAAATATCTTGTTAATAATTTAGTGCCTTAGCTAATATGATTTTAAAAGTGGAAAATAATACCCATATTATAATCACTTCCAGTAAAAAAATGCTTTCAAAAGCTCATTTAAAGCACTACTGTTACTGTTTAGAGTGCATTCCGAACCACTACAAACATCCATCCACCACTACATAGCCGGAATTCGAACCCGAAAAATATGCTGCAGAGCGCTAGCCACTCAGCCATCAGGCCTCTGATATATTGATAACCTCTGTAGTCGGTTGTCTTAAATATTTCATTGCATATGATTATTTAAATGCAATAAACTTAATTTCGAATATTCTGTTATTTATTCTTCTATTCTGCATTCTAAAAAGGAGTGCTTTAACTAAATAAGTCAACTAAAACAAGAGAATAATGCCCATATTATAATCGCTTCCAGTAACACAAAAACTCTTTCAGAAGATATTTTTTTCAAAGTGAGCATCCGTTCGACTATCCCCCCAATGCCAAAACCATTTTCTATATCATAAACATCATAAAGTATTCAGTCCTCATAATCATAAGTATGGAGACACATTACTTAGCCGTCTTCCATGCAGCAATTCGGTGGGAGAGAGGACAGCATTCTTTTCATTCAATTTCTTCTGCATTATTTCTTCCCACATATGTTTCAGAAAAGCGTTTTTGGCATTTTTTTTATCCATGCTTGCATGTGTTGAAGTTGGAAGAAGACAGTTTCAAAAGAAAAGTGCCTTCCATATCCCCAAGATCCCTGAACAAATATTCAGTTCCGAATATCCGTCTATCCGTTCTTGCAAAGCAATTTAGGACAATCTATTCCTCCTCCATTCCTGTTTCCTTTTTCCACGCGTGCATTTGTTTATTGGTGTGTTTAGATCACTGAAATATTTAAGACTTCTATCCCCAGAGATTTCCAAGATGGCGGCGAACTGTCAGAGCATCCCGAATTGGAAGTTCTTGGCATTTTCCGTGTGATTATACTTAGATTTCTGTTTCCATTTTGTGTTTTTGTTCTTTCTCATTGCTGGATAAATGCAAATTATATTTTAAGTTTGTATTTTAAAGAGCCAGATTCCTAATGTTTCGAGATAGTTTTGTATTGGATTGGGTGGATTCAATTCCAATTTAGGATGGATTTGCATTTTCGCAGCCTGAACCGTTTCAGAATTTAGCAATGTGCATGCTTGAATCGTATTATCGAGTATCGAGATCAGAATTTTCTTCGTAGCAGTCGGTTTTAATTTAACATTTTCTCGCTCTTTTCTAGCTGTTGCTAAATATATTATGCTGCGTTTTCCTGTAAATATTTCGGAAATTGTGTTCCTTTATGTCTACACTGCAAAAACGTTACAAAAGTGAGTAAATAGGATAAGTAATATGCGTGATAAACAAACTTTCTTCAATATGTTTTTGCAAATATGTAGAGTATTTTTTTTATTTGTTTCATGCGTTATGTGTTGCAGTTGTGCATTGCTGTCTTTTGAATTTTGAATAAATATGACATCAAAACATTTCGAATAATCAGTTGAAGAACAATTACGTTTTTACTATAATTTAGAGTTCCATTTGACAATAATTCCTGTTTAAATATTCACTTAATAATATTATTATGGGACAAAAGGAGTATTAAACTCAAAAATGATATCAGAGAAATTTTTCAAAAGTATGGCGTGGCTCTTTTAATATTGTCTACGCATACGACAAATTCTACAAGCGTCAGTTCCCAAACGGAAAACTGAAAGGCCCGTCCCCATCATACGGTATCCAAGAAATCCTAATATGACAACGCCAGATATAAATTTTTTTGCTCTATTATCTTGAAAAAGCGGATATAAAATGAATAACAAAGAAAAGGTTTTTGACGTGACCTTTAATATAACCACGTTTGGAGCAAAACATTTTGCTGTTGTTGTTAAATTGAGTTATAAAACATTAGCCAAGATAAAATTAAAATATTTGTAAAACGTATCACATTTACTTGCATAAATGTGGACACCGAACTAAAAGAAGGATACTGCTCAATAGTATAGTTGAGTCACAACCAATCCAGTTATTTAGAACAAAAATTGAAGCAAAATAAAGTGATGCCAGCTTGTCAATTTAAAATTTCTCAATAATGCATCTTTAAATGATTATATTTAAAACTTTTAATTCAGGGCTTACATAACATAAGTGAAAATATATAGTTAAAATGTCATTAAATTCTGGGAAATATTTTAACAATTATCATTGTCACAGTTATAGCAAAAAATACAGATTTATAAATTCGATTGAAAGTTTTGAATTCGTGAACTCCGTATCTTCGTAGCTCGTGATTAAAAGACTGTATCGTGATTTCTAACGACTCTTTTCGAAAACTAAATGTTTGATCATTAAAATTAAATTTTAAAAAATAAATTTCAATTTGGTGAAAAGTGGTCTGTTCTCTTAAATATTTTATTATATAAATTTTTTTTAATGGAGTAAATCTTATTTTGATAATTCAGTTATTTATTTTTAAATTAATTTAACTGAAAATTATTTTTAACCATTGTTCTATTAATTTAATGCAAATATCTTGATAATAATTGAGTGCCTTAACTAATATGATTTTTAAAACAAGACACTAATGCCCATATTCTAATCGCTTCCAGTATAACAAAAACTCTTTCAGAAGATATTTTTTTCAAAGTGAGCATCAGTTTGACTATCCCCCAATGCCAAAATCCTTTTCTATATCATAAACATCATAAAGTATTCAGTCCTCATAATCATAAGTATGGAGACGCATTACTTAGCCGTCTCCCATACAACGATTCTGCGAGAGAGGACAAACACACACTCTCAGAACAGCAATCTTTTTCATTCAATCTTTTTCTTCTGCATTATTTCTTCCCACATATGTTTGAGAAAAGAGTTTTTGGAGTCTTTTTTTTTTCCCCATGCATGCATGCTGGGTTGGAAGAAGACAGTTTGAAAAGAAAAGTGCCTTCCATATCCCAAGATCCCTGAAAAATATTCAGTTTCCGAATATCCGTCTATCTATTCTTGCAAAGCAATTTAGGACAATCTATTCCTCCTCCATTCCTGTTTCCTTTTTTCCACGCGTGCATTTGTTTATTGGTGAGTTTAGATCACTGAAATATTTAAGACTTCTGTCCCCAGAGATTTCCAAGATGGCGGCGAACTGTCAGAACATCACGAATTGGAAGTTCTTGGCGTTTTCCGTGTGATTATACGCAGATTTCTTGCCTTTTGTGTTTTGTTTTACTGGATAAATGCAAATTATCTTTTAAGTTTGTATTTTAAAGAGCCGATTCCTAATGTTTCGAGATAGTTTTGTATTGGATTGGGTGGATTCGATTCCAATTTAGAATGGATTTGCATTTTTCACAGCTTGAAACTTTTCAGAATTTAGCAATGTGCAGGCATGAATCTTATCGAATATCGAGATCATTTTGTCGGCTTTAATTTAGCATCTTCTCGCTGTTTTCTTGCTGCTACTGAATATATTAATGTGTTTTCCTGTAAATATTTCGGAAATTGTATTGCTATTTGTTTACATCGCAATGAACAATACAAAAACTGAGTAAATAGGATACGTGATAAACAAACTTACTTTATTAGATTTTGCAAATATATACAGTGTTTTCTGTTTCGTGGGTTATATGTTACAGTTGTGCAGTGCTGTCTATTCCGTTTTAAATAAATATGACAGCTAAATTTGGAATAATCATTTGAAGAAAAAAATTGCGTTTCTACCATAACTTACAGCTGCATTTGACAATAATTCCCGTTTAAATATTCATTTGATATTATTTTTATGACGAAAAGGGAGTATTAAATTCAATAATGACATTAAATAAATTTTTCAAAATAGGATGTGCACTTTTAATATAGTCTAAAAATACGACAAATGCTAAGGCGTGAGTTCCCCAATAGTAAATTGAAAGGGCCTATCAAATGGGATCCAGGAAGTCCTAATATGACATTGCCAGATATAATTTTTTTTGTGAGATTATCTTGAAAACCGCGGATTGAAAATGGATGATATAGAATAGCCTATACCATCGAGGTAGTTTTGTATTGGATTGGGTGGATTCAATTCCAATTTAAGATGGATTTGCATTTTCGACGAATCAGAATTTTCTTCGCAGCAGTCGATTTTAATTTAGCATCTTCTCGCTGTTTTCTTGCGGTTGCCGAATATATTTAGCTGCATTTTCCTGTAAATGTTTCGGAAATTGTGTTTTTGTTTTGTTTTCACCGCAATAAACAATACGAAACTGAGCAAATAAGAAACGTGTTAAATGAACTGGCTTTTAATATGATGTTGCAAATATTTACAGTGTTTTTTGTTTTGTGTGTTATGTATTGCAGTTGTGCAGTGCTGTCTTTTCAGTTTTAAATAAATACGAAATATTTATTATTCATTCATTTACTGTGTTCATTATTCAATATTCATCATTCATTCATTTAGATATTCATTGTTTACAATATTTATTCATTTACTGTTTACAATATTTATCCATTACTGTTCACAATATTTATTCACTGTTTACAATATTTATCCATTACTGTTCACAATATTTATTCATTTACTGTTCACAATATTTATTCATTTACTGTTCACAATATTCATTCACCTAATGTTTACAATATTCAGTCCTTTACCGTGTTCATTATTCAATATTCACTCGTTTATTGTTTTCAATATTCATTATTCCTTCATTTACTGTATTCAAATTAAAGTCTAATAGGTCTTCTGTATAGCAAGTTGCATTTCAAGCCACGAATGCTTAATTGGAAACTCAAGTCATGCTGAACCGAAAGTTACTGCGTTTTAGCCGGGGATAAGCACGATAAATAGGTAGACTGAAATATACTTACGTTAACTTCAATAAGTAGAGGAAATAGGTATAAGACACCAAGAGAGCTACATTTGAGGGAATTCATTAAAAATTGCAGAGTGTGGATACAATGTAGCAATCCTATCCCATCAGACATCTGCCACCTGCACCTCAGCCATTCGAATGGTCATTAAAACAAACGTATTTATATTTGAAAAGTATGATCCTTATTTATTATGTTTGTCCATATTTAAACTGTTATTAAATTTTAATTAATTTCTGATGGGTTTTGATGGCCGAGTGGCTGACGTTCGATACCACAGGTTTGGGGTTCCAGTCCCGGCTATGACATGGGAGATTGTAGTGGTTCGAATCCCCTTTAAACCGTAGGTACCGGTCTAATCGGATCGTAGAGTGTAGTGGGGGTAGTGTTACTCGCATCCGTAGCATAACACGTGCAGCTTGGGTAGTGCTAAATGAATAACAGCGTTCCTCAGTGCAGTCCACTTTGGGCTGCACACAGGAAAATGGTCAATACGATCCAGTCCTCGAAGCAATTAAAAAGTTAATTGTTGATGACGAAAATTATTTTTTATGTATAACAGACTTTCATTGCTTTTTTATTGAAATTTATGTTACAGACAAATACCAGTCTATTAGCAAATTTGTAGTAGATACAACATTACCCACAATACACCAATACTAGCCCGAATATTGCTGCAACCCAATTTGGAACAAATGACCTTAAGTAATGAACAAAATGAACAAATGAACAAATGCCCTTAACAAATGAATTCACGCCTTTCTCCTCAACCCATTTGCGTAAAATCCATAATATATTGGTTGAATAAAAAGTAAATTACCTATAAAATATATATTGGTTTCACTTCACTAAAAATTTAATGAAGTTAAAAGACCGACTATAAGCAGTTTGTAATTCTAACACCCACTCCCTCAGGTTTCTCCAGCCTTTAAATATTTTATGGGCATTATATATTTTATTTTGATGGCCAATTGGCTAGCACTCTGGCCGTTAGTATCGTAGACTTCAGGTTCGATTCTTGGCGGTGACATGGATGATTATTAAGGGTTCAGAATCTACGTTAAACTGTAGATCCTGGTCTAATTAACCTAAAATGTGCACAAGACTACCGTAGAGCTGTAAACCATTACAGCCTTTAAATGCATTCTTTCTTATTCATAGTTATCTAGTTTAAAGTGATTCTAATTTTTTATTGAATAGAGAGCAATTAAAAGTGAAGAGGAAATTCATCCACACTAAATTTTCTACACTAAATTTTGTAAATAATCTATTCACTAACAGTTAATAGTTACGCATTTTTACTTAAAAGCCAATTGTATGAAAACTCAAAATTAACGAATTTTATTGGTATCACGCCATTCATAACCCTCGTGAAGTAAACTAAACATTTGAAACGGATTTATTTTTATTCATCTGGAAATGGATTTAATTTTATTCATTCATACGAGTCTATACATAAAGAAGAAAACAAAATTAAGATCACGAAATTAGCGAAGCAAACTGTGTTATTTTCTTCATTGAAGTCAAAGTAGGAAAGGAACGAAAGCGATCTGTATATCGAGCTGAAGGAATGAAGGTTAACCTCTCTGCAGAAAATAAAAACTTTTACCTCGAGATTTCAATTAATGAGGCAGCTGGAGTGCCCGAGTTAACTTCTCGAGAAAATCTCGAAGGGGAAAAAAAAAAAAGGAGTGTATTCCCTAAGCTGATAAAGTCAACTACTTCGTTGCAGAATTCTGTGAGTCACATCAACATGTCAAAAGTTAAAAGTTAATCATCTACGAAGTATTTAATCTTGGGCGGTGGAAGTTTGTTTTTACGAAATTACTTCTCTTTCACTTTGAGTCGAAGGAAAGCGATCCCGGTGGAAGTCCCCCCTCCTACTTTTGGTTAATGAAATCGATATTTTTGCACTTTTGGTAAACACTCGTGCATTAAATTCAGTTGGAGTTTTCTAATTTCATGAGAGTGAAATAACAGAAAGAAATTAGAGGCGTTACAATTGCGATGCAAAAATTTATTTCCAACATGTATACACAAAAATGTTTAAGAACGTAGGGCGATTGATTCACTAGTTTTGTTGTAGAATTTATATATTAAGTTAATTAAATAAATGGGAGAATACAGTAATAAATAGTTATTAATTAGAATAAAAAATACTATAATCTAAAACGAGGGAGAAAAAGAATGTGTGACATCGGATTCATTTGCTTTGTCACATTTGCTGTGGCATCACTCATAGTCAGTACAATTCCCACTACTACACTAGCCCTTTTAATTTCAATATATTCAGCAATATCCAGTATCTTTTCAAAATATTCTATAATGACCACCACAATATCTACAATGCTCAATACAATTCCGGCGCATTCTGCAATAACTATTTCTATTTCGGCAAATTCTACAATGGTCACTACCTTACCAACATATTCTACAATGGCCACTACTTTTCCAAAATATTCTACTATGGCCTCTACAAATGCGACATATTCCATTGTGTTAAAATTCCGACATATTCTACAATGGTCACTATAATTCCGGCGAATTCCACAATAACGACTGCCTTCCCAACATATTTTATAATGGTCACTTCAACATATCCTGCAATGGCCTCTACAAACCCGACATATTCTACAGTAACCGTTACGATTAATGATGTATTCTACAATTGTGACTACAATTCCGGCGAATTCCACAATGACCACTATATTTCCAACATATTCTGCGATGATTAAACAAATCCAGCGTATTCTATGGTGGCTGCTACAATTTCAACGAACTGTACAATGAAATAACCAAAAGAAATTAGAATTGTAACAATGGGGATGCAAAAATTTATTTTTATCATATACGCAATGCATAAGGTAAAAGAACATAGGATGGTTGATTCATTATTTTTATTTGTAGCAATAAAACAATGGTCAATACAATTCCGGTGCATTCTGCAATGGCCATTACGATTCCGGAGAATGGCCATTACGATTCCAAGAATTTTACAATGGCCATTATTCCGGAGAATTTTACAATGGCCAACGATTCCGGAGAATTTTACAATGGTCACTACTTTTCCAACATATTTTACGACGGCTCCAATATACTCCACAGTGTTATATTTCCCACCTATTCTAAAACGGTCACTACGATTTTAGCTAATTCCACACATTCCACCATTCAACACATTCTACCATGGGCAATAATATTCCAACATATTTTACAGTGGCTCCTATAAATTCTACAAACTCCACTGCAGCAGTTACAATTCCAATTTACTCTACAATGTCCCCAACAAATCATACGTACATCACTGTAGCAGTTACAATTCCAATTTACTCTACAATGTCCCGAACAAATCCTACATACACCACTGCAGCAATTACAATTCTAACTTTTGATCACTATAATTCCGATCACAATGATTACTACTTTTTCCCATATTCTACAATGGCCCCTGAATTTTACATACTGAATTACAATTCCAACTTTTCTACATTAGACCCTACAAATCCTACATACTTCACTATAGTAATTCCAATTCCAACTTGTGGACACTACAAATGAATTTCATATTGATTACTACCTTTCCAACATATTCTACAATGATCACTACAAATCTAGCATACCTCAGCTACAATTCCGACGTATTAAACAATGGCCACTATAATTTGGTTTTTTACACCATCGGGTAAGGGAAAGGAATTGTTTTATAATATAACATAATATAATCAACATAAATGCTTCAATGATTCTTATAATTTATTAAATATTTGAAAAACACTTTCGGCTTACAAAAGTAATCTTTTATTTACAATAAAATGAAAGATTGCATTTTGTAAGTTGAAAGTGCAGGTACTTTATTGTGAGCATTTTCTTTTCTGTAATTTTTTAAATTGAATGCCAATTTATTAAAAACTTTTAATGATGATTTTTTTTAAATGTAAGATAATGTCTAATTATTTATTAAACGAATTTTTATGTAATATTTTTAATAGGAAAATAGTTGTTATATCATAAATGATAAAATGTAAAAAGAAAGTTGGAACCATCATTTGTAAATAATACTTTAAATTTTTTTTTTACCTTCAAAATAATCTACTTTATATTTTTAAGAAAATAGTCTTATAAACATTGATTTATGACTTTATATAATATTTTTCTGAAAGAGAGCTTCAAGAAAAAAAAAAAAAAATTTTTCATTAATAAAGTAGAAGAAAAAAATGAAATTTATTAGATTTTTTTCCAGTTAAAAATAATACAGAAAATATTTCTATCTACTCTGGGATGATATCCAATTTGAAAATTATATTTTAAAAGAAGAAACCATTGATTTCTGTTGTATAGAATCTTATATTTTTTTTTTCCCATTAAACCTGAAATTGGAAACTAAAAGCAGAAATGAAATAAAGATGACGTATTTTTTGTAGAAAATATCACTGGAACCAAAAAATAATTAATCTTTCGCTGCAACAAAAAGTTTTGTCTGACAAAACTATTAATTTCTACCTATATTTATGATCGTGTACTTCTTACCTTTAAAGAGGCTTCTAATAAAGTAAATAAGATCAAATAGTTTAAAAACTATTTAAAAATAAGTTATTAAGTTTAAAATAGTTTAAGCTATACTACTCAAAACAATTTGAGGTTATTAGGATTTAGGATATAAACTACAGATGAGGAAATGTTTGGTGACGGATAATGATGTATAGGTGGCATAAGATATAAGAGAAGACGACGAAGCAACGAACAAGGAATAATTAAATTTTATTGATTATATTTGTCGGTAAACAAAAATGAACAATTCGGAGATATTATAGAAATAAATAAAACATGTGATTTTTGATACAAATGAGTTTCAATAAGGAATATGATCCCGTAGAAAGGCAAAAGATGATGGCCAACTGGCTAGGGCTGTGGTCGTTGGTACTTCAGGTTCGAATCCTGCAGAGGAATGTGCTTGTTAGTGATTTAATCTATAGGTTCCGGTCTAATTTCTTCCAAAGTATACAAAAATGAACTGTAGTGCGCCAACGAAACCAAATGTAGAAAATTTTTCAATTGCTGAATTATTTCTGGAGTAGGGATAAGCGGCTAGTAAACCTCCTAAACATATTTGATTTGGGTTAATGTCTGGGGAATATGCTGACTCAATCCATTCAAAGGATTCAGTCTGAAGAAAAGGAAATTGTCCCCAACACGGTGTAACAGCTTATTATCCATGAGAATGAATTCATCCCTTATTGCCAGAGCAAAATGACTATAAATAAGAATGAGGATATCATCCTATATCGCTGAGCCGTTCGTGCTCCATTTTGATAATGTACCGATGTGGCCTTTGATAGAATATTAATATCGGCCAAGACCATCAATAAATCGGACACACTTTCATGCCTTGAAATGCAGGAGTATTTTATGTACTCAGGTTCTTTCCAGATGAGAATCCGCCTATTGTATGCCAGCGACCTTCGTCTATGAAGAGTATGGTTGTTCTATCTGAGATGCTCCTGTGCTCATCTCCTCTGAACCTGTTTCAACGAAATACAAACTTATGGTATACAAGCCTGAAGCGCTGATGTTTTTGAATACGTGAGTCGAACCTGATCAGTTCATCGTGAAGTTGTAAAAGTAATTCTCGGTAATAGCTGCCTTCTGGCCATTAGCAAATGATCCTCATTTTGTGCTGCCGCCAGCGTCCTATGGGACCCTTGTGATCTTAAAAAGAATGATTACTTCAGTTTTCAAAAACTCATTCAATAGTCTGAAGATATTTTGCAAACCCTAACACTTCATCTTTAAGTATAATGAATTGCGTTTGACTCCCTCTAAAACGCACTGATGGCCCACTAAACCATCTCAGTCACTGTTAAGTAAAATGATCCAAAGTGCGTCAGTTGTTTTTAATCCTCCTGCGGTAGGAACAATAAGCAAAGCGTTTTTATTTCATTCAAAAGAGTAGTTTTCAAGCGTCACATTCGAAATATGCATATTCCCAACCTTTTGGTAAAATTTAGAATTTTTCCCTTTCACATTTTCTATATGCACTTCTATTAAAAGTTACAACTATTATTCATACCACAATATCCCCTTAAATTGTTTTAAGGTGTAAATAAACTTTTAAACAAAAGAAATGATATACAAAACTAAATTCAATTTAGTTTTATTTAAAATTTAAAAACTATTTTAATAAAATTTTATTGATTAAAATAATTAATTAAATTATTTGTTGTTTTTTAGTGTTATTTAAATTAGTTTATAACTCCCAAGTTGAAAATAATATCCGTTTGTATAAAACTTTTTTTGGCATTTAACACTTTCATTTGGAAGTTAAAGAAGCCATTTCCTTTTGAGAATCATGTTATAGTTTAACTTTATTGTTAACTTTAAAAAGAATCACTAAGTACTAGTCTCAAGCAGCCAAGCTTTATTGTTTGAGACAGCTTTCTAACTAAATTTAACAAAAAATCATGTTATTTTTCTGTTTTTGTTGTTATAATTCATATCCATTTGCAACACCTGCCTTATAAATGTAAAATAATTAAATTTTCTTTTAAAGAGGCAGAGTTATAATGTGGAATTTTATTGTTAAACTCTTAAAATTTTTACTATACTTAATTTATTTATTATAAAATCTCTACAATTCAAAAATATACACTTAGAGGTCAATGCACTTGGTAATATTAATATATTATGTAATAATAAATATTATATTATTATATAATTTCTTACAATTTATACAATATATAATAATAATAAGGGAATATTAAAAATATTCGTTTTAAAATTTGAAAGAATTTATTTCAGTTGCATCACATGTAATTATCAATTGTTTCTATTTTCGAAACAATGCAACTGAAGTGTTATAAGAAACATTTGGCTTGCCTTTATAAAATGATACTCAATTGTAAACAGAAGAAAGCATTGCTATCCATTCTGAGAATACTTAAGAAATGTTTCTGAGATAAACATTTCATTCAATTTTGTTGTTTATTTCCGAACGTTATGCTACCATTTTTTTTAAATCTAAAGTTAAAAATAGATAATGTAATCCTGAAGAAATTGACAAATAATGAATACATAAATTACAAATTGTCGGTACAAAATGTAACATAATCCCTCTGATTTTAGAAAAAGCGTAAAAACTAATTTCAAATGTTTGTTGCAAACTTACCTCATACAAATAAATATAATAAGAAAGTAAACTTCCCTTGCAAAAATACTTATTAGATTCCTTGTTATTTTATCCTAATAACATCTTTTCAAACATTGTAACTTGTTGTTTAATTTGACGCTATTTATATAAACTTTTAATCAGTTAAAATAGATAATTAACTTAAAACTGACAAAGAATAAACAATTAACAATTTTCGTTTATTAAAAATAATTCTTGATTTAGAAGAGTAAATTTAATTTCAAATGTTTAGGGATACATTACCTCATACGAATAAATGTAAAGAACAAGAAAATAAATTTTCTACAAATAGTTTCTATAAATAAAACTGGTAGATTCTTAGTGAATTATTTTAATTTAATTAACATTTCAAACATTGTTAACTGATTTTTTTTTTTATATCTAAATTCAAACCTAAACCTAACTTAATTTAATTCATTGCTTCATTTGCAAACAAATAAAATAAAAAATTGAACACGAATCTCAAAATAGAAACATTCAATGCATTCAAAGAACAAAAGCAAAAACTGTTTCCCATAAAACAGCAAATATTTTCCAGTGTTACAATTCTCATTTGTGCAGCATTCATCAGTCTTTGCTGGCTTTCACAAAAAGTAAATTGGGCGGTTTCTCAGATGCTGTGTGAGTCCCATGAAAAAAAAATTAATGACAATTGAAGATTGGCTAATTTTCTTGGTCCGCTG
>BPLR01000567.1:0-64464 GCA_021605095.1 Caerostris extrusa | reverse complement strand
GGGTCTGGCAGTACGAAACCCAAAAGGGGCTAATATTTAAAACAGGCGGAAGCACGCCGTCTATCACTTCAGGTAAGAAAACGAAATTTTGTTGGCGAACAACAACAAACAACACAAACAAACATATCGTCGGAGAAGGCAAAAAAAACAGCTACCAAGCCTCATAATAAAATTCATAGCTTCCCTCAATTCTCTAATTGAATTAGATAGTTTCTCAGCCCATAGTCTATCACCAATCACGATGTAACAACTTATGGTGTAGTATTTGCCCGTCTGTAATTGTTTCAAACAATCTCTAATTTTCATAGGAGTCTCATAATACACACAAACACTAAATATCTGTTATCAAATTTGAGTTACATGTTGTTCTCATTAGTACAAAACTAATTGCAAGTAAAATAACTACCCAGAAGAACTTTGACGAGCTGTATCAGATTTGGGTGATGGTTGTTATTAATGCACTTATCAAAAATATGCATTCTATCTCCTGGGAAAAGTACCCTGAAACTTTTCCATATAGTGGAAAATGTTTAACTTCCACCAGAAAAAGTATTTTAATTGGTTTAAAAGTATGTTTTAAGAACAGAGGCTAAATGTATGTTATTTCAATAAATGCAGGCAAATAGGCTTGAATTAATTTTTCTTTTTACTGAACAGAATTGCGAATGAAGGAAAAGGCTAGAATGACAAACTAATTTGGTAACATTTAGTTATTTTAGACTATTAAACTGAAATGAAAAGTTGCTATGATTAATATTTTTCAAAAGGGACTTTAATTTTATTTACGGGCTGCTTGTAATAACAAGATTTGGTTACAATAACATGAGTTTTGCATTTATTATTATTTTTCTTAAGAAAGGTAACTCAAAATATGTACATACATGATATTCCATAGTGATTTTTTTGTGTCATTTTTCCACATATTTAAAAAGTAACTTATTCAAATGCAACATCAACTTTCTTTTCAAATTTCACACATTATAAAAAAAAGGATCCAGACAACAGTTGTCAAAACGTAACTAAAATGAGTTGGGCTTAACAGTGCCACAAATCTTAGAAATATTTCTTGAAGATTTTTATATTCAGAGGTGTTCATCTTCTACATAATACTTGTTTTCTATCCATTTATTATCCACAAAAAATACATGTAATGTTGCAAATCTACTGGTAACAGGTTGCAATTTGAATATCTCAAACGGAATGGAAATAGCTCCCCATTTCCTGTTCCTAAGCAGCGAAATGGAATAATTCGAAGCTATATCTTGGGTTCAGTTCCATGTTGGCGTCGAATATTAATTCGGAATCGACAGGAAATGGAATAACCGGCAAGGAAATGCCGGTCGAAAGAGGGGAACATAATTCTGTTTGGGTAACTTTCTTCACATCTTACTCATTTTGTCTTTTCCATGAGCTTTTTTTTTTTCCACATCTCTTTGCATCAGACAATAAGGCATGAAATCTCATTCGTTAAACAGAAATTTGTTTGTATTATACAGCTGGTTTTGATTCTTTCTTTAAATGGAAATTTCTTTCAAGGAGATTAAAAAAATATCTTTTATCCTTGAAAAAAAAAAAATATTAATTTAAAGTGGAAATTTATTGTGTTTCGATTGAGATGGAAATTATTTTACATTTGCATTTTCAAAATTTAGGCACAGAAAATAAAAATATATGTTTGAAAGTATTAGCAAACGAAAAGATTCATTTTGCTCTATTTTATAATCTATTAACAACACCAAATGTTTTATTCTAAACTAAATATATTTTCTTTACATGAATACTACTTATTTGATGAAAGTAATATTTCAGAAATAAATTTTGTTGTAATCCACTTGAGGTTAATTCAAATATTTAATTTTGTGTATTAAATCTGTATAAGAAAAAATTTTTCTTTTCTTGTCATTAAATATTCTACACGGTAAAAATCTTCATGCTATTAAAAGTTGTTAAAGTCTATGGTACTGAAATTTACTAGTAATTTAATTTAGGAGATGCTTTTTTTTCAATGGTGATTGAAGCTTACATTCCACACAGAAGCATCATCCTCATCTTTGTTTGAACCATAAAGGATCAGCTTAAGCAGTTCTAGCAGAGTCCCTGCTTTTCCATACTCAGAAGAATTGAGAGAAGGATGGAAATGTTGCAAAATACATATAATTTACATTTCTAGTATTCTAGGTTAACTGATAGTCATAAAATAAATAATTTATTAAAAATTGTGAGCTGCATTTACCACTTTGATTTGGGTATACTAAGGATCTTGATGATTGCTTAACTACTGTCGTTTCGGGTCCTGACAGTTGCAGGATAGACATAAGACGAAAAGAAACAACACCTGGTCATCAACGAAAGAGTGCCTTATCGAAGCTATATAATTTATCATTTATTATAAACGCTGTGGGTAATCTCATCCTAATAGTCTGAATGCTGTGACACTAATGATAACTGGCTTTCATTGCGAGTCACCCAATCCAGAGTAGATACTATGGATACATATAAGACAAGGAAGTTTTTATGTCTGATACCCCATGTTACTTTAGTCAGCTTCATTAAAATAAATAGTTTATAATTTATTATAATTTCTGTAAGGATGTCCCCACACTTTACAGCTTATGCTTACCAAGCTCTGTTCTGATGACGCGGAAATAGAAACGGAGGCAGCCTGATTTGCACCACACCCTGTCTGCCAGACGCGGAGGCCAAAAAGAAATGTATAGCCCTCACAACAATTGTCCATCGGTATATCGTTATTTTTTCAGAATGAGTAATAGGAAAGACAGTTTTAGTGATAATAGAAGATATATCATATGGTGATCTCGAAAGGTCTGGTAAAGATTGAGTTCTTATTCTATTTTTAATTTAATTTCAATCCGAATTGGTAATTTTATATAATTAAATATAAATAAAACATGATGAAAACTCGTTGATCATAATTCTAATAATGTACACGTTTTTAATTTTTAGTAAATAATTTTCTAAAACAAAAAATTAATTTTTTACTTGTACTTTTTACTTACTTACTAAACAATGTAAAATTTTTTTAGTTTAATAATTTTTAAAAAGATTTGTAAAAATTTTAATTTTAATTAATTTAAAATTATAAATATTAATTATTTTATTTAAAAAAATTATTTTTAAAATTTTAATTAATAAAAAATATTTTAAGATTTATTGAAAGTGACCCTTCATAATAAAGTTGAAGATATCATATGACCTACTTTGTTAACATTTGGACGTTATTTTTAAATGTTAGTTGCTTTGTTACTTAATGTATATTACTGAGGAGTGTATATTTTCACTTTCGATTTAGCTTCTTTCAACTATGTAATTATTAATATTTAAGATTGCATCTCAGTATGTAATCGTAAATTCTTTTCAAAGCATTGAGATTTTCTGTAATTATTTCCTTGTTTTTAAAATGGCAACATAAAAATATATAAAAAATGAAATTTTTTATTTTTAATAATGAGAATAATGAAATTTTTATTTAAATTTTATATTTAATAAAGAAATTATTGAAATTTTATTTAATTTTAATTTTTAACAAAGAGAATAATGACATTTTTAATGACCTGTATTTCTAATGTAGAGAATAATGAAATTTTTAATGTAAAGAATAATTAAATTTTTAATATCCTGTTATTTTTAATGAAGATAATAATGAAATTTTTAATGTCCTGTTGTTTTAAAATTTTCATTCTTCTCATTTTTTAATTTTCTTATTTTAAAAATGGTAATCATATAAAAATACTTAAAAATTAAATTTTAATGAATTTTTATTTTCAATATTGATAATCATAAAATTCTAATGACTTTTTATTTTCCACATAATAATAAAAATTTAATTTTTAATAATGATAAAATTTAAATTTATTTTTTTAATAATGATAATAATGAAATTTATTTTTTTAATAATGATAATAATGAAATTTTATTTTTACGTACTAATGGGTCATTGGCTATTTCTTTTTCGAAAAATTTATTATTTTAAAGATTGAACTTACTTGGTTTTTCCAATGATTTAAAAAATTTTGAGCTAAATGAAGTCAAAGATTATATGCGATAATGTTTCTGATTATTCTTCGTCGTGGTTGTTAACGATTATTACAATCTTTGTTTTCGCTTAACAACAATTATTAAAATAACGCATTTTATGTGCTTTTCTAGTGAATTTGTTTTGAAAGGAATCAAAATATTTTCATATCTTTAAAAAATTCAATAAATTTATTCTTTGTATTAAAATTTTTGTACTTTATAGAAAATAAAATACAAAAATCCCCTTTTAAGTAACACTGAAAATATATATCGATACATCTCTGGGAGCATATATACTATAATATATTATCTGTACATTACTCATGAATTATTTCATAAAATAAACAAATAAAATATTCTGTAATTGCAGTTAATTAATAATAAAGATCAATAAGTAGTGTTTAATAAAATATTATTTACATTAAATAATGAAATAGACAACGGTTATTAAAAACTACTGTTATTCTTTGCAACTTTAAAACTATTATTTAATAAAACAAATTATTCTTTGTCGTAGTAATGCATGAAATATATATTTATTTTTACATTTAATGCATGGTGCCTTACTATCCATTTGCGTAAAAGTAAATAAATTTTTTAAACATTAACAGAAAACTATGATAACTTTTAATAAAACTAGTTTGCCACGGCAGACTAAAAATAATTGCTATAATTGAAAGTTTTATGTACTTTACTGAATGTAGGTTCCTTTTTAAAACATAAATATTTTTATTTTGAATTTATATAATCTTTTTATTATGTACTTAAAAAAACAAACATGAACTTATTTGTATGTGGCAGCATTTTCGAAACCTGTCAATTCTATCTAAACATTATGAAATATTCCGAATCAACTTCAATGAATTGAAAAATAATGATCTTAAATATTGTTCAAATGCAACACAAAAGAATCTTGATTATATATTTATTATGTATCCGCACGCACCTGTCACTGAATATTTGAATATTGATATGGAAATGAACCGCAATCATTAATAGTCGGAAAGGAATTACCAGAAATCGAAATACAATGCTGTTTACTAATGGTAATCTGATGGTCGATTGCACTTTCAAGGTTATCGAAAACAGTTCGAGATAAATAAATCCATGCGAAGTTTGTCCAAACTTTGCGCAACATGTGATATCGCGATAGACACTCCATTATTTTGGCACAATACTTCATCAACGAATTTCTTGAGTTGAATGGAGTAAAGGCTATTGATAACGCTCATGGCAGATTTGAGGCCAATGCTTCAGTTTCTTAAGCGTATTGGTCTTTTCTGTTGAGTCATTAGGGGGAAATTCAGTGATTATTTGAATGCTTTACAGTTCTCTTGATTGTGATAGGAGGATATGAGATGATATTGATAAAAAGTGCAACATCGATCTTTATGTGTTGGTTTTAATGACGTGTGGTTGATGGTTTTTAAATGGCGTAAGAAGTGCTATATTATTACATTCCGTTTTTATTTCGGTTGTTAGTTCTGAGTCAAGGTTTAAGGAAGGTTATTTATTAAAATAAGATAAATGATTTCATTTCTTATTATAAGTGTTAGTTTCTTATTATAAGTTAGTGTGATAAGTTTCATAGTCGTAAGAGATAATGAAAGCTTAAGTAAATTTTAAAACTATATGTATCTAGACAAGATACATAATAAGAATATTTACATGATATAAAAGTAAACTATAAAATAATACATTTTATGCTTTTATATCGAAGTTCTTGCATAGATTGTAATTTTTTAATTTGAATAAGCATTAATAAAATTAACAAAACAGTGAATTTTAGACGAAAACAAAAAGCTGTATTAATTAGATTCAATTTAATTTAAGGAACGGTTTGAGTGAATAAGTAAATTGATTTTTATATTATATATATAACTTTTATAATTTTTTTCGAAATACTTTTATTGAATAAACTTTTAGAAACGTGCTTGTTGCATTTTAATGATCCAAAGAAATACTTTTATCAATATCAGATCGGATCTTTTAGATATTAACGATATTAGATAGGATACAAAAATTCAGGAATTGGATATAAATTCTTTAACTTTGAATAGTTTCATGTACCGATGTGCAATAATCTTCAAAACTAATCTCTTGGCCAATGATAGATAGTCTTTTGTTAACATTTGTTCAGCTTTTGGAAGCATTACTAGTCTTAGTTTGCTTACTACACATAATGCTCCTTGAAGCCTATTTTTATCCTATCTTATGAAACAAATAAGGTATTGTAGATTTTGTTTAATTAGTGTAAAACAACAATTGCAGAATGTTGAATTTAAACCACGATGTAGAATCAATTTTGGTTGATTTCTTGTTAAAAAGTGTTTGGTCAACGAGATTAAATTCTCGAAGCATTATTTAACACATCGTGTTCATTATTCTGCTCTGGGGAATAAATTCCCAAAGAATAATTCTTCAAGAATTTAAAGGGCTCATTATGAGATAAATTCTTTCAACTGTTAAACATGTTGATACTATTTGTACATCTTCTATCTCGGTTTTGTAAAGTCACCTCAGGAATCCTAACCAAACGCTTACGTAATTTAAAGTATTACATTTCTATTGAACGTCCATGTTTCTTTAATGCAAAAACAAAATCGTTGAACCTGAAGAAAACACATCTGTACGGATCAGTTTAATTCAAGTTCCACGATGGAAATCCTTCTGATTATGTAGGGCAAAAATGGCAGAATATATTCCGAACGGCATAACTTGAAGTGCATTTTTGTTAACAAGGGTAGCTGCAATCCATGTATTTTTAAATGTGCTCCAATGATAGAAAAATTATAAGAAAGTCATTTCAATAATAGTAAATAAAATAAAGTTTCAATAATTGTAAGGACTTCTGAAGTTTGAAAAATAATTTCAATACGATGCACATTGAGTGAAAGTATTCCTACAAGAATGCATGTTGAAAGTATTCATACAAGAATGTGTGCTGAAAGTATTCGTACAAGCATGTATGTTGAACAATGTACACTCAAGAGCCAAAACATTTTGACTACCCCTACATTTTGCAATGAACTCGCCTGGATGACGTGGAAGGCACGTGATCAGGTGGAAGTGGTATTTAACTGCTGCTGGAGAGTCTGGAGAATCATTCTTTCACTTACTTCTGTGTGATGGGAAAGGCTGCGGATCTAAGCGACTTTGATAAAGGGCAGATTGTAATGGCTCGAAGGCTCGGAACAAGCATTTCCGAAACTGCATGACTCATGGATTGTTCGCGATCTACAGTTGTTAATACTTATACAAAGTGGAGGAATGACGGTGAAACCAGCAGTAGACGACATGGTGTTGGACGTCCACACGCTATCAAAGAAAAAGGTCGTCGGAGACTGTCTCGCATGGTAAAAGCAAAACCGGAGCCAGACAGTGGCTCAGCTGACAGCCCAATACAATGCAGGCCCAAGTAGAATAGTATCGGAGCACACTGTTCAGCGGACACTGCTGGATATGGGGATACGCAGCAAACGTCCCACTCATGTGCCTTTGCTGACCAAGCGTCATCGCCAACTGCGCCTGCGCTGGGCCCGGGAACATCGTGACTGGTCCATGGATCTGTGGGAGAGAGTTGCCTGGTCAGATGAATAATCGGTTTGTCATTCATCACGCCGATGGTCGTGTCAGGATACGCCATCTTCCAGGCGAACAGTTGCTCTCTCAATGTACAGTAGGTCATACACAAGCCGGTGGTAGCGGTATTATGCTTTGGAGGACGTTTTCTTGGGCGTCTCTGGGATCTGTTGTTGTGGTAGAGCATACCATGAATGCTACAGGGTATCTGAACATCATTGCGGACCAGTCGCACCCTTACATGGCCTCTGTTTTTCCAGCTGGAAATGGAATGTTCCAACAGGACAACACCCCTTGTCACAAGGCTAAAATTGTGTTGGAGCGGTTTCAGGAACATGATGCTGAATTCCAGTTAATGTCGTGGCCGCCTAACTCACCGGATCGCAATCCGATAGAACACATTTGGGATGTCCTGGGACGGCAGCTCAGAGTTCAAAGACCACCAATTCGCAATATCTCGGATTTCGTGACCGTTGCTTAAACATCTGGTACAATCTGTCTCCGGCCATCTACCAAGGACTTGTGGCATCCATGCCAAGGCGGGTTGAAGCTGTGTTGCGCGCCAAAGGTGGGCCAACTCGTTATTGACAGGTGGTCATAATATTTTGGCTCTTGAGTGTATGTTTCCATCAAAAGTTGAATTGATGGAAATTCACAATTCCATCAATGACCAAATTTATTACACCGGTGATACTCATACAATCCCAAACAAATATAGAAACTCTTCCATAGTTCATTGCCGAAAGAAGATTTTTGAATACATCTTTCTCGCCCATTCAAGTCCAAAATTGTTGAACTAATTCTCAGATGAGATGAGAATGTTTTTTTTTTTTTTCAAAATTCACAAACCATGGTGTCTAGTTTTTCTGCAAACCTAAGCGTAGTAACCCGGAAGAGGAAACTAGTTTCTCTGCAAGCATTTAGTACTGTAGTAGACCGACTCCTGGCTCAGTAGCAACTTGCGCCGCTGATGATAATTAGGGCTGAGGCTTATTTCTACAACAATCCGTTGTAGTATACATTTGTTGCAGATATTGATTCAAAACACGAGGAGACTTGATGGCGTTTGTGATGTTCAGCATCTTGTCTCGCTAGTCGAACCACCTGGTAGGAGTTTTCCGAATTTTCTCTTATACGATACGCTGTTTAGATCCCCCTAGAGAATCAGACTTCTACCTATGGGCACTCCATCACAACAGAAGTTGCCCACTTTCCCGAAAATTCATGAGTAGAGTTAATCATGGGGTGTCAGTCCCGCACAGCAGGGCACTGAGAATTACACAACAACAGTACTGTAGTTATTGATAAATATACACCAATGCTTTGAAGCTGAACTTCAATTTTAGGATCACAAATTCTAGATCTCAACTGACGAACAACATATTAACGATCATAAGATGAAGATTTATGATTGATCACTATGATCTTGGTTAAGTAACGTTGAAAAGGAACCAAATCTTTTAATTGTTGACTGTATGGTATAGCAAGGTTTACAAATCAAAACTGAAATTTTATTTAGTGTTTAACTCCTTTACGAATTTGTGAAATTCATTTCCTTCCGTAAAAAAGAACTCTTCAATTGTTTTATTTCCATTTCTAAGAACTATTTTTCAAAACTACAAATTTTTAATTTAATTTTTATTTCATCGTCGATAATGGAAAGCTTCAAAAATAATTTGCAATCGTAAACCTCAAAAAAGAAATTCTTTATGGATAAATAATTATAATAATTAGAACAGCATAGACCTCAATCATCATACAAGAACAGATAATTATAACAGAAATGCATTCTTACTATTAACAAGCATTTGATAAAAAAAAAAATACAAGTATGTGAATAAACCATTTCAACCACCTCTTTCAATACTTCTAATTTCGTGCACAACAACCAACTTTTATTTATTTGCGTGTCAGTTTTGGAAATAATTAGAGCTTTCAAGCGAGAAAAGAATTCCATCCGTTATTAAATCCATTGACGTTGTGACTAGATTTGCAATGTTTATCCACAATTCGCTTGCAGCAAAAAACGTTTTCGATAACAAAGACGATTAATGAATAAAGATTCTAATACAAGGTCACAAATTAATCGCTTTGGATAAATTATTTGAGGTTAATGGGAACTTTTATTAATTAGACATCGTGCACACAGGAATCGTATTGTGGCAGCAATTTTGGGAAGATGGTATTTCAGATATTCTATTTCGAAAACTCAATAATGTACAATAAATAAATATATAATTAATAATAAAGTTTAAGTAAGAAAAAAAACTGGAGTCTTTTCCAGTAGAATGCATGAATTGTAATATTAGCCACATATACGATACTGTAATATTTTCTCTATTGAATAAATAAATGTTTTCTTAATTTAGTCTAAGTAGATATTTTATTTGAAAATGTTTTTTTTTCTCCATTATTCTTTTTTATATCTGGGATCTTATATTCCACTTTAATATGCCACACACATTCTACAGATTGGTAGATTATGTGACGTGCAAATGTGCTGCATTTGCCATTAATAATCTTTTCAGGAAGATTATCAGAGGTAACTGCATCACATTTGTATTCATATGGGAAAAAACTTGGAAAAACTCCCACCAGACTCCTTTCTTATAGTTATCAAGGAAACGCGCTCCTCAAGTTGATTCAAATTATGGATTCTTCCACACTAGCTGACTTTATCATGATATTTTTGAAACTTTTGATTTTTTTTTATTTCTATAAAAATGTCCTAATTATCAATTTTTCAAATCTTACATGATGCCTAGATATAAATTCTTCCAAATTTTAAATGTCTTACGATGATCCGCACAGTAGAAGAGGATTATTTATTCTATGTATATTATCTCTTCCACATTTATTTTTACCTCCATAACCAAATAATTGAAGCGTCTGGCCAAAAATGAGACTTTTTAACTGTACATTTTGCCTCTCATTCCAATTTTGCATATTACTAAAAGTCCATCAACGGACGATAAAGAGAAAAGAGTGGTTTTTAGAACTGTAACAGACAACTATTGTATCAAACATTTACAATGGATTCAAATATGAACTGTGCAGGAAGGAGGCTAAATAAATCTATGAAGATTTAAAACTTTATATGTTATGTATAAACCTATAAAGATAAAGTTGCTTTTAAGCTATCAAGACATGAAAATGGTAAAGGCAAATAATTTGTTTTAGGCAAAGCTGTTAAACAATTTGCGTTTTATCAATTAGTTTGTATTTTAACAACAAAATAATGGCGCATAAAATCTACGATAATGTATGATAATATATTGCCTTATGATTTATTAACAGACACATTTTTTTTATTATCAGATCTTAATTAGTAAACTTAATTCTTATAATAACTAAACTGGCTGTTTCTCAACATGGTTCTCTTCCTTTTCGATAATATCCAACTATCATTGTTACAGTCCCTTCATAAGTCAGCATTAATCGCTTTTCTGACTTTAAATCGTATCTGTTAACCTCAAAATTTCAGAAATCATCCGTAATAAATGCATATATTTTTAAATAAATCATGGTAATATGTTAAAAAATTCACCTATGTATCATTCTTTGTGATATTTTTTTAAAGAATTTGATACATTTCCTTTAGCTCTTTACCTATTTTTTGACCGTAATATTTATAACTCACCCAATTTTAAATACGAAGTAAAGTAATAATTGAGGAGTGCATTACAGCAAAATCAATTAATCGATATTGCCATCAAACAATATTATTTGTATCAATTAAACATATTTTATGTAATTTTATAACAAATAACGTTATATAACGTTAATAATAACATTAATAATGTTTTATGAACTTATAACGTAATTTATTCTTATTAAATCTTTTACCTTGTAAACAATATTCTATCTTAAGAAATTCAAATATTTGCCTAATCTTCAAAAATTATATTTTAATCTTCCACTTTCTGCTACCACAATTTCTTCGTTTAAAATTCAACCGCGATATTCCGAAAAATGAAAAGCTTAATGAACATCAAAATGGATGTTAACGATCAATCATCGTACAACAATTGAACAGTTCCCTCCCTTCTTTTTTAATGCCATGCTCTGAGTCAAATTTTAATTATAGAAAGGACGATAGAATAGTGCAAGCAAGTTATTAATACAGATAGTTCTTACTCTATTTATTTGTAAATTTCCTTCATTTATCAAATATTTTAGAAGCAAATACAATTAAAGCATAATAAGATTTTTGTTTGTAATAAACAACTTATTGTTAATCAGGTTAAAGTTCCAGGAAGCGATTAGAGAATCATGTACAAATAACAGTATTTTGCAATAACAACTTGGACAAAGCAAACAATTGTAACATTTAGGGTGAAGAGTGATGTGAATAAAAATATTGTAATATATACTTACCTGCATAACAATTAACGCACCAAGAATGAATTACTAAAACTAATTGGAATTTTATGATTATTTGTAATGTTGACATCAGTAGGATCATTTATTGCAGGAAAACTCAAAAGAAGTACAGGGTCTAGTTCTTTGTTGGACCATCTATGGTTTGAATTCACAACACAATACTATCGGACATGGAATCATACAAGTTTCTTAGGATATCCTAAAAAAAAACCTGTATTTACCTTCGCGCAACATCTCATTCCACAATTGCCGCAAGCGTGCCTGTAGTGCAAACAAATTCTTAAACTTCCAATTTGTCAGTCCAGTCATCACAAAATTTTAATCGGTGACAAATCTGCCGATCTGATAAGTCAGACAAATACGTCAGTATTGAAGAGTCAGTCTTGTGATCTTTTTGATGCGTGTAGCCGAACGTTTTCCTAAAAGGAGAATGCCTCTTGAAAATCTCGTAATGAGAGGTATGTAGCTGAAAGATGTCACAAATAGTTAAACTGCCATGATGATGTGGATAACAATTAGAGAAGATCAATATCTAATAACACTTCAAACCAGCATACCAGCTGTGCTGCTCCAAACAGAAAACATCATTGAAGCCTTCACTTCGGCATCTTTTAAAAGCTTCTATGGTTTTCATTATAACTTATATATACCATGATTCATCACTCAAAATGGTCTAGGTACAGACCAATTCCACCGAGCGATGCAACACTCCAAACAGGGGTGGCCGTCAGGGACAACCCATATAATGCGCGCTGCGAAAACAAATAATTATCAGCCAGACGAACTTGACTTGTAATGATTGCCATAGACACTTGTCTATATAGATACAGATTATATCACTTTTGTGCTGATTTCGCCCAATAATGCAGACCGTTGAATGCATACTGATCGGATGATGAAGTGGTTCACCCAGTTATTGGTTCTCCGAGGGTACCATGTGGTCGTGTATGATCTCACTGTTATGCCCTGGTCTCAACACTTCTTTACAATATTGAAAAATGATCGAGGAGGCCAGAAAATAGGCTAATCGACAACGCAATCTTTGTAGACCCGATCTTTTTTTTTTTTTTGGGGGGGGCTACAACAGCTATTGATACGGCTATAAATACGGTAGCTCTTGATATGCCAGGACAATGAGTGTACGATGATTACGACATATCATAAGGGCATCGACGCATAAAGGCATCAACGTATAAGGGCATCACTGATGATAAAACCTTCCTCTGCAACTGATTAACTGAATTCATACCTATGGGTTAGGATGTACGTATATTAAGATCTTTTACTGACCTTACCCAATGCGAAATCATTTTGTAGTTTTAAGCATTTACATTTCAAGCAGTACTAAACTTTATGACAATTATTGTAAGATGATTATATTAAAAATAGTTCAAAATTAGTAAAATCTTTATAGGGAAGAAAGGTGCATGCAGGTAAGTGGCAGATTTATTTATGAAGACAAATAAAAGGTTATGACTTTTTAGGCATACGTATTAGATCAAAAAAAAATAATGAGTTTTAATTTTTGACTAATACATTATTTTTTACATTTTAATCTTCGCTACGTAATCTGCAGACATTCTTTGGAATCGGTATTAACCTACAAAACTAGTTGAAATATGAAGACTTCTACAAAGAGTTCAATTTTGATGTATTTGTTCTATTTCCTATGAGGTATAGCATAAATCCATAGTTATTTTTTTTTGACAAACATATTTTAAAGTATCGTCAATTTAATTATTATCGTTTAATATGATGTAAATATTAAAGATTATTTTGAGAAACGCCGATTTGTATTAAAATTAAACTCTAGGAAAACAAAGACTTATTCTCCCTACAAAACCTAACAACAACAAAACATACTGGCTGCACTTTACAATATTAGATACGAAAATTTCTAACCTCTACCTTCAAAGCAAGCGAAAATCGCTTTACTTGTTTATCATCTTCACTTAACTGCATAGTCTACTTTTACTGTTAATTTAAAGGCTTATGCTTATGTTGCCTAACTTAACTGTACTGTAAATAAGTGAGACAACACACATATTCTCTGAATACTCATGTGCAGCTTTCATACTATAATGCTTGAAATACAAGTATGATTAATCACTACAATTGATACGGAGTGGAACTAAAATGTTCTGAAGGTGTTCTATCTCTGTCATGTGTTCTACCATAATTTTATGTCACAGAAATAAAAAAAAAGAGTAAACGAACTAACACGGATGTGCAAGGGTTACTCAATTACACTAAGTAAATATGGCGTTTCTTTCAGGAAGCACTTGCAACAATGTAACTTTAGAGGTTATATTAAAAACACCATCCTTCTAATACTCTTCACTTGCTACTACAGATAACATCCAGTTACAACAATACTTAATGATGATGGATTGAATCACGATGTGATGGAATATGCTACGCCTTCTCTCTTTTTCAATATAACTAGTATTAATCTTATTATAGAGAATTCTTCAATTATTTAGGGCAAAAAGCAAAATTAGAGATTATTTAGAAAAAAAAACAACAACATGGAAACAAGATGTGCTTTTCATACTAATTGCTGTATTAATATTATGTCAGTTTCGATTAAAAGCAGTTTCAAGAAACATAGAAATTTAAATCCAATGATAGATCTTAACGAGATTTAGTTCTTAAGCTAACGAGATTTAGTTCTTTTAACTTGTCTATGAGATATTTTCATTCATTTGATAAAGTTTGTTCTCACATAATGTGATCCTGCATAATATATGTTCTCACACATTATGATCCTAATAATAAAGCAATACGTAATACAGAATGAATTGTTGATAATTATTATGATGGAAGTTGGTATCTGTCGAAGGAGAGTTTCAGATTTTCATTGCAAAATTGCCCATTCATTATTTTTTATAAGTATTTCTGTGTGGGATATTGGTTTATTACTCTACGTTTGCTTTATTTTATACGAAAAATAACAATATAATTTTATTTTTAACAAAATATTTAAAAATAATTAATAACAGTTACTGAAACTTAAAATGATACATGTTCTTGTGGACTTAGATGGGTAAAATTTAAGATGGAATTATTATTTCCATCATTTATTAACATTTTCATAATATGACTTTATTAGACATGCATTTAATATTTAACATTGTTTTATTACTTCATAAATTTTCTTGATTTAAAAGAATTAATTAATTCATTCCTTCATCCCTTATGTTTGTAAAAATGTATTTATTATTTCTTACTAAAGTTTTTTGACTCTGATTGCTTTGAAAGAGGAATTGTTGATATCCAATTTCTCCTATTTATTACCACTTATAATAGAACTATTATTAAATTAGTAAGTTCATGGTTGTTGGAGCTATGATTTTTCTCACATGTAATGTTTCGTTGTCATTTAAAAGACATAGGAAGGCTCTTCTCATAAAGATCAGTGGTTATGTTCAGCTTTCAGCAAGTTCAGTTAATCCATGGGCCAACGCATTACTTATGTGCAGTCCTGACATTTTTTAAAAGTTTATAACTTAACAATTTAATCATCATGCTTTGTACACATAAATCTCTTTTGAAAAAAATCTCTTCTATGTTGTAAAACATTCATTTCTCCTCATTCTAATAAAGCATTCAGGGTATTTTTCCCACATTTGCGTCTTGTATGATGCAGAACTCATAAAATATAACAAAGTAGTTAAACTGCAGATGCCTGCCTGTCTGTACGGACAATCGCCAATTTACATGTTTTTCTGTGAAAGGTTAAACTTTCTGTTTGCTTCTGTTTCTCGTTTATTTGCCTCTTTATCACGAAAAGTGGTAAAAAATCTAATGCCATTAAAAAAATTAAATTCTATGAACACCATGAGTTACTCGTTTAAAAAGTTTCCTCATCACTTCCTGCTAAGTAAAATAATAACAACGTTGGTTTGCCCTATATCATTTACAAAACTGCTCATGAATTAGAATACCATCAATACAGAATTCTTAACTAAGTGCTGTGTTTATTCAAGATCTGTTTATGCATTGAAACTGGCATTAGATTGAATAAATGAGCACAATAGTTCCTATTCCTAATTTTGCATGGATTCGCTATGTTCATTAGAATCACTGAAAATATTACATAGTACAACAATATTATCGTTGGCATTAAAAAAAAATCTTAGTACTTTAACGAACAAAATATTACTGTATATTTTGCATTTGTTCATGGGCATACAGGAATATTTGGTAGTGAAAGAGTTGACTGGAAGCAAAGAAACAACCAAACAGGGCATTGAAATTAATGCTAATATACCGAATCTTATTTTAAAAATGCACTCGAAGACTAGACAATCTAGAGGATTTTTATACCAAGAATCATCCAATGCCTCTATCACGAAGAAGTACTTTTCCTCTATTTCCCAAAAGGTTTAGCCCTCATAACCTTTTTTTACTAATTTTTGAATGGCTTATGACTGGACATGAATATTTTAATTGCTATTTAAACAGACTTAAACTAAATTCAACTTATCTTTGTAATTGCAATGTAGGTGGAGTACAGAATATCTATCACATTGTATTTAGCAGCTCCAAACTTTAGAAGATCAAAGTTAAAATGTTAAAGAACTAAGTCTCCAAAATTTCAAAGCAGCCTGATGGCCAATTGGATAGCGCTTTGTCCATTGGTGTCCCAGGTTCAAATCCTGCCGGTGGCATAGGTGGCATTGTTAATGGTTCGGAATCCACATCAAACTGTAAATCTCGGTCTAATTAGCTTAGAGTGTGCAAAAAAGGACCTTATAGCGACAAACATTTGTTAGTAAGAAGAAGCGTATATTTAAATCGTTTTGTAATTTTGTTAATTCTTATTTTAATGTTTCTTAAATCGCTTTTCTCTTGTATTTTCTTTTTCTTTTGTAGTGTCCTGTGTACTTTTAAATTTACCATATGTTTGAGGTTTTTATTATTTCATCATTGACTCCTTTGTTACTTACTCCAATAAGCCTCGTGGGATACTTTGTAGTACATGATAATTTCTTGTAAACTTCAATAAAAAATGATTTGTTGCTAGTTTTAATAAAGAAAATTTCAAATTTCAAAAACTCTATATAATGCTTATAAATGAAATTTTAAGGAGGATAAATTATTTCTTGTTCTAACTTTAATTTTTAGTAGCTTTTAATGACATATTATTATTAGAATTTTTTTATTTTTTCTCATATTCTCTTATGAGCCATTTTGCTCGTAATTGCTGAGCCTCCAAAGTATGAATTTGCAATAGATGAAAATAAAGTATACCAGCTTTTACCGACTATAAATTCTGTTCGATTTTCATCTTTTTCTTTGTATGAGTCTTGATGACTGTAATTATTTTACCTTCAAATAAAATGTCTTTTCGCATTAGACATGAAATAATTTGTATTCTTTAAATGCTTATTACGATATCAGTATTATCATTCACTAACTAAAAGAGCAGGCAGTAATTTAAGATAATGCCTATTTTTTGCTACTTCGCCTTTAAATGCTTGAGATGGAATGCAATGAGGACAATAAATCAACTTAAAATAAACAGGATTTACGAATAATTATGAGTTATATGATGTCGCTATGTCTTTTCTTTCTACGCCGGTCTAATAATTTATGTGATATCGCTAATGGCCTAGACAAACAGAAATAACAATAAAGAAAAAGAAAAAAGATTACCACAATGTAATCGCGCATAAAAATAATTTTTCCTGCACATATATTTGAATCGCATCGAACCGGTGCGCTGTCACAAACGTTATCGAACGTTTAAAAACGCGCAGTTGAAGGATTATTACAACAATTAACTATTGTATCAGTCATTTCTCGTCAAGGCAAAGAAAAGAATCTCAAGGTTCAGACTTCCAAGACTTGGGGTAGTTTTGCGAATTGACAATCCAAATCACGTAGAAAAGACGAAAAGATTCAGGGGTCACTCGATGTAAAAACGGAGGTGTACGAGACATGATTTCATGAAGAGATACGGCTACAACAATTACCGTGTAAGCAAAGGTTGGTACCTGTCACCTCGGTGAGGTTTCAGAGGGGTAGAAATGCGAGAAATACCTGGTGTTCAGATCATTAATGGTTCATGTCACTGACGAATTTTTTTGCGCAACTGTAATTTGTATTATTGCGGTTTTTTTTATGCATAATATGAATAGTTATTTCATTCTTGTGTGATTTTCTTAATCAAACATGATCTGTCTTTTTTTCGATTAATTCGTGAATTATCAGAAAATTTGGGGAAAATGATCCCCTTTAAAGATGTAATAATAGTTTTCACTGTTCTTGGGTAAATCAGCAAGAAAGCTTGTGTTTTGGAGATACAGAAATTGTAATAGAAAAAGTAGTATTGGGTTTTATGCATAGACTAAATATGTAAATTAATATCCAATAAATCTTTTTTAATTTTTAAAATAAATCTTCTACTATATTTTAATTGTTTTGTCAAAATTTACATAACTATGCACATGTATAATTCAAAACTATATTTCTGTACAAACCATTATAGTAAATTTATTAGAGTAGTTTTTTAGATCATTAAGCTTGAAATGGATTTAATAGAATTAGTTGTCTGCATATTATATGATAGATGTTATTCATAAACTTCATTAGAAGAAATTTGAACACATTTCAATGTAGAGTAATGTACTCATTTAGAATACTGCGTACGAAGTTTTAATATTTAAAGAATTTTGTTTCAATACTAGTAAAACGCAATAAATGACATGTTTTTTCCGCTTGTTGTATATTTAAGAAGTTTTAATATTTAATTTCTGTTATTTTTTTTCTGTTGTAAAATTACTGTCTGTAGGAAAATTTATGAATATTTATATTCTTTTACAGAAAGACTTGACACAATTTTTTTTTAATTTCTAAAATGTAACCTTCAGAAACAGCAATTGCACTCGAGAACAGAAATGTTAATAACAAACTGAATTCGCCAATTCATTTTAATTATCCTTTATTTCAGTTTTAGCAGCCGTTAAAACAGAGCATGTTTCTTAAAATACTTTAAGCAACAGTCCGATCAAGGTTTTGATACGTTTTCTTTTTGCATCATATCTTTTAATGCTTCAGCATTCTTCATGCATAGTTTTAGATGAACATCCAAATAAGATCTTATAATATTATTGTAGAACAGTTTCCCACAATGTCAGTATCTATGCTGATAAAATATATGCACATAAAATATGTCTTTCAGCAAGTTTCATTTTGAAAAATTAAGTAGACTTGCGTCAAAGTGAAATTTTACTAGACATATATGCTTACAATTGCTAAAATTATTTTATTTAAAGAAAGTTTAAAAACCGTTGTCAATAAATTTGTCTGTTGGAGTAACAATACGTTTTAATGGTATGTTCTGAAAAATTTTAGAATCCTGTTAAAAATATTTTGATACTAATACATGGAAGTACTATAAAAATTAAATTGACATTAATACAGTTTAAAAAATATTTAAAATTGCTTTCTAATGTTTTTAACTCGTTATATTTCTGTCACTATTAAATGAGTAAAAATATAATCGAACCAAAAAAATGTAATTTTTTAAAAATTATTCAAATTATCAATAATGATAATTATTAATGTTATTAAAAATTATTAATATTAAAATTGTTTATTTTAAATTTTTAAGATTAATAATTAAAAAAATATTTACTTTCTTCTTCATCAAAAAAAATTTATATATATTCTTGTCTTATTGATAAAAAAAAAAAAAAAGGAGAACTATTCAACACAGAAGCGCAAAAGAATAGACTTGACTCACTTTTTAAACTACATAATTTTCTTAAGTAAAATTCAACAAGTAGAAATTGTTAAGACATTTGTGTAGAAACACGACATCCTAATTCCTCGAATTTGAATGGTTTTCGTAATGGTCATTATTCTATATGTCACTTCTGTGTTGACATATTTAAACGCCTTCTGTGTTTATCGAAAATATCAAGCTCTTATTAATTTCTAATGATTGTAAGAAAAGGGACAAACACAGAATTTTAACTAGGGTTTAATAAAAGGCCGGCTTACTTGTTATTTATTAGAACTCTTAAAGGATGTCAGTCACAAATGTCATACTCATATTTTCACTGTCACTCGTATGTCTATTTTCCATTAATTGTGAAATGGTAAACAAATGTTTTCAACATTTTTTTCTAAAAGAAATTTTCACATCCTACAAAGCAGATGATAAATATATTTGGAACACTTATTGGAATAATGCATTTTAATATTGTTCTTTTATTATTTATGATCTTTTTGATGTCTAGTGTCATAAGAAATGTCATTTTATTGCTTTTAAAAATATATCGTTTCAGATTTTTGTTTTGTTTTGTTTTGAAGTTAAATTTTTCTTTATTTTTTTTACGTCTGTGTCATAACAAATATGAAATTAGTGATGATCTTCAATACAAAACTGTGTTCGATGGGACAGGTAAAGATATGTATAGATTCAGGTAGGTGATATCAAGTAGAGATATAACGCGCGAGAGGCTGATTTTTTTGCCTTCATTTTTTGCCATCCTTTTTTCTTTTCAAAGAGAATTCAGTTATCATAATTATCCCTTGCTATCATAATTATAATTTGAAAACAATTTATCATTTGTATTTTTGTACATTTATTTCTTTTGATGTTAATTAGTATTTTATATTATTTCCTCATTTTAATGTTTTGAATATTGTTTTCCATCTCAAACACTTTAACTTGCTGTTTTTAGTGTTGTAATTATTTTTTGTCATTTGATTAGTTCTGCAGATATATATATTAATAAACTTATGTCTGCATCATAACAAATAAGGAATTAGTGATGATCCTCAATACAAAAACTACTTTCATTGGCGCATCTTCAAGTACATATATCAGGAGCCGACGCTAGGATTTTCTCCTTCGCTTTTTGCCAACTTTTTTTTTTTTTCGAAAATTCATTTATCATAATTATCCCTTGCTATCATAATTATGATTTGAAAATAATTTATCTTATGTATTTTTTTATTTATCTCTTTTGATATTAATTAGTAATTTGTATTATTTCCTCATTTTTAATGCTTTGAATATTGTTTTCCATCAATTTATTTTTGTCATTTGATTAGTTCTGCATATATATATTTATATATATTTTTTGTAAACTTAATACTCTGGAATGCATCTTTGTGGAGGGAGGAAACCTTGTCCAAGGAAAGGGGGTGATCAAGATAGACTTTTTACGCTGTTTAGTCTTGTTCAAACATCATATTGGACATCTTTCTGGTAACATCTCAGGTTTCTGTCTTTCATAGAGCTGCTTAGCAAATTAATGGAAATCGTATAAGGGGATGTTCTTGTTTGTATAGATATGTGATGACACCATAGTAGCAAAAACATTTTTTCCAATTCTTTGGTGGACTGTACGATGTCGGGCATTTATTATCTAATTTCAATTTTCGTGCTCTTTTCTCGGAAAATAATAATGTTATGAACCTAACTCAGAATATGCATCGACATTTGCCCAATTTTTAATTTCATTGGCTTCTAATATATAGTTCAAAACAATGCCACTCTTTAAAATGCAGAAAAGGTTGCAGTCTATTTGATGGATATCTGGAAACTATAAAGAAATTGAAATCTAGTGTCTTTCATATAGAAATGTATGAAATTGCCCAAATTTATTTCTAAAATTTTTTATACGTCTATGATATTTTGATTTCTGCAATTTTGGTGATGAGAAGAAATGTAAAGTCCTTTAAGAATGTCTTCTTAGAGGACTTTTAAAGTAAACTGGCTCTCCTTTGTGAGAATATAGTCAACAAACCCTCTTGGACTCAATAATGGCTTAAATGCTATTAACTAAATGAGCACTTGGCGATGAAAAAAATATTTACACAAATTAATGATATGAAAAAGTCGTCAAGGAATTAAAATAAAAATAAAAATATCTTTTCTTTTTTGCGTTGTTGAGATAGTCTCAATCTATATGATTCTTCTTTTAAACGTCTTTAATATAAATTTTCTTTAACAAATTTTGACGTATCGTTATTTGATTTCAAATGTTATCTTATGTTAATACAAATACAATGCTTTTTCGAACTATCAGACAGCTGAAATTACAAATTATAAAAAAAAGCAATTGAAATAAACATCTCTGTTATATGTATCTTAATTAATTTCTTACTGCATACTGGTACCCATTAAAAGAATAGTTCTTATTACCTGATAGAATCTTTAATATCCTTCAATGTAAAAAGAATGTTTTATTAAATTATATTATGATAAATGTGCAGAAATTATAAAATTTGTTTTGATTGAATAATGTAAGTTATTGTTATTACACAGGGTAGATGCAATTATCAAGTGCAATTTAAAAAGTTAAGGATTAATACTTTAATATACTTTATATGAATTAAAAATCATAAAACAAAACTTTGATTTCTCTGCTTTTCAGTTTTTGTGTAAGTGTAATAAAAGATGATACGAATAAATTTATCTTAACCCATTTTATTAAGGAATAAAGATAATCATGTGTCGAAATTCCAAGATATAAATAACATAAGGACATTGTCATCTAAGGCTTCTCGCATAACATTTTTTTAGTAAGTGTTACGCCATTATCGGCAACAGTTACGATAGATTTACACTCAGTTTATACAACTGACATTCATCGTAACCGGAGTACGAAAATGTACAGATAAAAAAAAAAAAAAAAAAGGAATTTTAACAAGATCTTTAAAAAAATCCTTTTGGAATCCATAAAAACCTCCAGTTACATGACAAAGAAGAGGGGGGAAAGACATATAAAAGCATGTGGGTGCGTCACCAGGGTGGAGTTCCAGTACTATTTATCATCAATGTTCGGGAACCCCAGTGATTAAAACTTTAATTTACAATTCCTTTTATCTTGCAGTTGGATCATAATGTGTGCTCTTGGATTTGGGTCTAGGAGGCAATTACTTCTGTAATGATTCCAGTTTTTAGATATAAGAACATGCGATATCTTTAACGCGATTAGCTTAATCAAGTTACTTTTAAGTGTGCAAAAGTAATCAGTGTAATATTAATGGTCATTAACTATTCGCAAGTCTCCATGGAGATAATGGAAATTTTTGTTATGGTATTTTCGTTGTTTCACGCTGTATTAATATTAAATTAACTTCGTCTTGCTTTGAAATTTTTCTTATTGTTTTACTGATCTAAGATAGTTAAGTAGAGATAAAGGGACAATTGCGTTTTAGAGAAAAAATCCATAAATTATGATGAACATTGAACTATATTATTTTATACATGATATAGCTTGAAAAACGATTTCAAAAAAAAATACTTGGCTGTTAATTTTATCATTAGTTAATTATTAATATTAAATTAGCTTTGTTTTCTTTTGAAAATGTTTTATCTTTTCTCTGTAAAGGAAAAATAGCATTGAGAAAAAAATTATAAAATATGATGAATATTAATCGGAAAATATTTTATTTATCGTATGACTTGAAAAGGCGGCTAAGAAAAAAAATGCTTCACTGTTTATATAATGAATAATTTTTCAGATGACTTTTGCGCATATTTAAAATTACATCAAAAATAATTAAAACGTGTAAGACATGAATTTAACAATTGTTTGACTTAACTGCGGCTGAATTATTGCTATTGAGAGAAAAATATTATTTATTATGTTTCAATGTCATTTAAAATAAAATATTAAATAGTGCCTTGGAAATATAATTCCTCGCTGTGATTGATTGGCTGTAAACTGTTTAGAATATTTTTATTCAGGTATGACACAAATTCCATTGAACTTTAGTTAAATTATACGACACCGTAATATAATTGACGAATGATGTCATGCTAAATGTCTGCTTTCATAAATATTGAAATATGAAAAGCAAAATGTTTAAAAGATACTATTTATTTACACAATATTATATTCTTTTTTAAATTAATTTAATTTTAAAAATAGAGATTTTTTTAAAATTATTTGAATAGACATCGGTGGAGAATTGTTACAGAAACTGGATTTTCAGAGAAATCAAATAATTTAATGTACTCAGTTATAAATGAAATTTTTTTTATTTTATTTCTTAAAGCTGTTTTCACATAGATTAATGAATTACAAAGGAAAATAAAAATAATTTTTAAAATTCTTAATGCACTTATTAAAGAGATTCTTGAAAACAAACTTTTATGCTGATTGGTAGGGAATTGTTCATAGTATGATTCCTTTAATTTTAAAATTAAAGCGGCACTAAAAAGGAAAAATGTTAAGAACCTATTCTAAATCGATTGTCAAAGTAACTGAATTATATCGAAGTTTGTATGTTATCATCTATGAACCTACTCAATTTACATTCAAATTTTCCCAAGATATACTTCAAATACAAAAAGCCTAGATCAACAGAAAAACAAATTCGGCTAATTTCATTGTTGATGTAATTTTTTAAACTGTTGTACTGCCTGTATTCAATTTCTTCTTCTGACTGGAAGTCTCTATTTCCCGTCTCCGTATTTTTGAAATTTGATAGCAATAGGGGTGACTATTCTGTTCCAACGTGATGATGGTAAAAAGAGTTCGTTGGATTTCCATTGGTTTTTTTTGTTAAATTTGTAATGCCGCCTAAGAAAAGAAAACTATTCAATCAGACAAGAATTGATTCTAAACTAAGAGAAGCACGTAGATTTATGAAGATGATAATTTTGGCAAATTTAGCACAAAAAAAAATTTCGAACAGAGCTTTAAAAAGAGAAACAACGCTCAAAAGAGGGACAATGAGCTCCATTTTCTGACTTGAAAACATGCAAAATGGAAAAATATATAAAAAAACCCATCATATTTGAGTTCATTGTGTGAACATCTTCAATATCTAGTATGATCGGCTCTAAGATGTGCGCAAACATGACAATGATTTTCCACGCTCAAAGTGATAGTGTTTATCAATTCAGTTGCCAGAAAATCTCATCATTGTACCAAAGCAGTTAGAAGACCCTGAAGGATTGCAGAGGGTGTGTTAATTGAGGCAATACGTCTCCCTAGAACATTCAATCGGCTTCAAATACTGAGAACGTGCTGACAAATCCACACGCATAATAATTTCTTCATTAAGATAATTATTCGTTACTTGATGTCTTTGTGGTATATCACTTGTGTCTTGTAGCATGGAATTACCAGCTGTAGTTTCGAAAGAACAAATTATTGCATCAAGAATGCCATATCTATGTGTCTGAGGAATAATGTTGTATCTTGCTACTATACACATGTCAGGGAGGTCATTCAAATAGATATTAAACCAAATATTCATCTTTGTATATTGTATAAGAGCGGCTTTCAGGCTTCTAGACTGAATTTTCAAAAAAACATGGATTTTTTTCCAAAACTTACAGACCTTCATTGACATTTCTGGGTGAGCCATAATACCAGGGATACATAAATTGCTGGACATCTTCCATACACCTCTCCTTTGTTATCCTTTTGTTGACTGTTGTTATCAGACATCCATAGATCTGAGATAGGTTGGTATAGCCGTTCTGTGTCTCCTTTGTAGTTAACTGAAAATGTCATCTGTAGCTTTGCCTTCTGCTCCTCTATTTTCTAGAAGACGTTTCTGACCTTCTATGATTCATAGACTGTGGAATGCATTTCTAAAATTTAGATTCAACTCTTGCTGCATAGATTTGAATTAAGGTCATTTCTTTTCACTTAATAGCTCAAAATCGCAATTTTTTAAGTAACTGATATCAAGTACATACTAATATATTTAAATGATGGCTTTCTTGAAATTTCGCTAAGCAATTTCTGCTTGCTGAAACATTTAAAGGTTGCCAGTGAGGCCCAGGCCCAGTGAGGCTAAAAAATAATAGCTCCATTAATTTGCATATCATATTCTGATTCAGCATTACTTTTTACGTACATTGCATGAATTTATTGAAAACTTATATTTAGCTACGTAATCTCAATGTTCGTTATTTCTTTTCAATTTTTTGCAGCCTACATATTTCGAAATCTTACTGGTCGTATTAAAAAAACAGCCCATTAAAAGTATTTAAAAAAACCATGCCGTTTAATCAGATAGAAAAAAAAAACTAACTATGATATTTACGTGATTGGTTACATTTTCAGTCCCGTTAGTATCTAATTAAGCAATGGATACTATAACCAACCTCATAGCTGTTTCTCAAATTTTGTCGAATGTAGCTACTCTTGAATAACCCGTACGACAAGTAGTTAAAAAAAAAACGCAAACTTGTATAAGTAATTAAAAGTGGGTTTTCCATCTTCTGGTAATTAGCTGTATTTAAAAACTCATTGAATGAGATACTATCATTGATCAAGTAAATAATTAATAAAAGATTTTAGAAAGCTGAATTGGAATAAACCATCAATTACACCAATTTAATGATTGGTAGGTTTGCATTATATTCATTGGAATACAATCTGAGTCAGGGGCATATAGTTGAATAATTTATACAAGATCATCGACAGAGGTGCCCTAATTCTTAAAAATTGAATAATGAATAGCTAAATTGGAATTTACAGCTTTATTTTTACACCAAAATAATATATACAACAATCAAGATTCTGATATTAATTTTTAGGTTTCATTATGAACTTCACTCGTGACTTGCGAAATATCCATGTGACAAGATCTATCCATGCACACAGATACTGGATAGTACTGATTTTAACCTGGATTGAAACATTAATAAATTTACTTAAGCATAAATAATTTGTAATACTTTTATGTGGGCAACGGTTTTTTACATTTCAAAGAAGAATCAAGAGGAAACATAGAGAGTTCTAGCTTCTGAAGTCATTTTATTTGGTTAGTGATAAATTATTACTTAAATATCTTCAATATGATAAGGGGAGCTCATATTAAAACACATCGGAAGTTGTTAGAAATCTTGTCTTTCATATCAAAATAAAACTGTTACTTTAATATTAATATTCATTCTTTAACCCTGAAATGGAGACCTTTTTGCAATAATCCTTGTGCATCAAAAAGCATACCTTATTCATCGATGTAGAACTTTTTTTTTTTTTTTGTATGTAAAGGCAATTAACAAATATTTTTTATGAGAAAAGGTACAGTATCTGCAAAAATTTGCTTATGAATTTTTGTAGATGTGAATTTAACAAAAATTCATAATCTCCAGAAGTAAAAAGATTTCAATCCGATTATTGTTATGGCAATTTCTTTGTTTGGTACATAATATCGGTTTAATATAAATCTGTTATGATATGAAGCATTTGCAAAGGCTATTTCATTATAAAATATTACATAGAAGTTTCTTTCTATTAACTATGCTTTCATGCAACACTAAACATGAAATTTCTTCGGAATGATTAAAAAGAAGCAAAAAACCAACACAAGATCGTGGCGCGTGCTTTAACAAAAAGAACACAAGCGAAATGCGGGCAATTTCCATTTTCACTTTCGCATCGAGGAAAAAAAAAAAAGATTGCGTTCTCCAAGACAAACAAGAAACGAACTCATGCACGGTAGCACTCACGTTTAGTCACGCTTCGAATGATGCGAATCGCCCACGCTTGGCCACGAACCGCTATCTTCTTCGCCACAGACCATGTGTTTTAATGGAAGACTTTTGCACACATAGAAGGAGAAACGGGTTGGGATGGCTCGTGCGTCTATTGTTCGCAAAAAATCCTGTTGAGGAACTGCTGGGGTCACATGTAAAGCAACTCTCGAAGTAACCTATTTGTTAGAATTTTTCACACATTATTATTATTCTTTATAATATTTGTAATGTGTATTTGCATAATCCTTTCAGAAACTTGCTCTCTCAAGAATGGAGCAGCAAAAAATGTAACATTCAAGGCTATTCTAATGTTTTAGTTCTGTTTGTGTGTGAGTTGCAAAAATATTTTAAAAATAAAAGCATTTCTTGTGTTTTATTCAGTTTTACCTGGTAACGTTTCATAATGATGTCAAGATCGTTTTAAACATCGTTCTGTTAATCTTTTCTTTCTTTTCTTGTATTTTAATTGATGTATTTTACACTGAAATTCTGATAAATCTTTGATTAATTGAGCATGAGCTTATGTATTGGAGACTTTGATGCACATAACACTAGCATTTATGAAAATAAAAATTATGAGGAAATATCGAATTCGAAAAAAAACAAGATTATATGTAATGTCGTACAAACATCTTTAGAAACTCCATTAGCACTAATTAAAGTTGTTGCTTCATTATTTAAAGCGGACTGACGGCCAATCGGCTAGTGCTTTGGCGTTTGATACCGTAGACTTCAGGTTAAATCGGCATGGATGTTTGTTAGTGGTTCGGAATCCATGTTAAACTGTAGGTCCCCGTCTAATTAACGTGCATAAAATGACCGTAGAGCGGCAAACCAAACCAAACAATCACTGTTTAAAACAAAATACTAGATAACTTTAAACACAATTTTGACTCCATGAGTGTCTTATTGTTTTTGCATTTTGTGCCGATATTTCATTATTACATTTAGATTCTTTAGAAAAGCTATCATACACAATTAAAAGACGCCCAAATACAAAAATGGGCTAGAATATTTACTTGTATTATTTAACCAAAGCAAAAACACTGAAAATAAAAATAACCATTGCAAATGAATTCCCCTCCAATTTACTTAACTCACCAACTTGCATGGTTTTGTATTTTAATGGTAGGAATGCTGAAGATAATTTTAATTGCAGTGACTGCGAGTGCATCAGTTTTAAAATCATCTTTGTCGAACTATTTATGTAATATTGATCTATCAATGGTTTTTAAATTAAACTTTTAAAATATAGGCCTAACCACCAATTTTGATGCATGTACAGTAACTTTTTCTTGATTAATAGGTTTTAAATTTCAAGATCAAATTATTATATTTTATCGAGCCTTCATTGTAGAAGGTAAAATGCAATATTGAGCAGTCTCCAGCAAAGGTTGTCTCTTTCTACATGATATAAAAGTAATCTATTTCAATTAAGTATAAATCATTTATTTCGGACAAGACAGAAGAAAATTACTTTATTGTGTTTAGGATTATTTTATTAAAATTATCATTAGTGGTTCATCAACTCCAATTTACCAATTTATTTGCCTTTCAAATGTTTTCCGATCTGAATAAAAATTTCAGATTAACCATCCCTTCTCAGTTGCAATAAGCCGTGAAGACATGTTTTCAGTAGACATTTTTCTTACAATTATAGAGTACATTACTTCTCATAATAATATAATTGATGTTACAAAACGTAATTTGAATTCATCAGACGAAATATTAATTGTCAACACATTATTTTCTGAAATGAATTGGAAATATATACGCGTGATGAAACGTATGAAAATACTACTCATTTATAAGACAATAATTATGTTCCTTAGTGTGGAATGCATATGTAATACGTAATTTTTCACAGGGACATTTCACAAATAAAATAACTCGGATAGAGATGGTTTGCAAAACGCATAAGTTGTAATGGCAGTAAATACAGAAGAAACGCATACTTATAAACAAGCTTGTACTTAACACACCTATTAACTAATAAATCAGCCAATCCGTAGGATTTTTTTGTGTCAAAAAAAACAATTAGGATTTTTGAGTTGGAGATTTATATGCTATACAGTCCCTTATTAAGGTGTCGATATGTTTTTGATCAGATTATTATCTCACGAATTGGCTGATTTCGTAGAGGATCGCCAATATTACTAGGTACAAACCACAATTATCATACCACTGGATAGCGCAGAACTCATTGAGATTTATCACCAATTTTGAACCACCACTTATCTTCCTTTAACTTATCATTTAACTCATTGGAAAATGTGTATTAATGGAATACGATGATGAGATAAACGCTTCAAACTAGAATTCATTCTTTTAGAATCATTGTGTTTAATATAGATATCAAAATATTTTTACTAATAATCAATTCTTTAAGAATACATAAATGCAGCATTCTGAGTTTGGTTAGTGTTTAATAGAAACCTTTTGAATCTGATAAGAGTTCTAGATAAGGATCTCCTTGGTATTATTATTATCTTATCCTTCAATCGTTGATTATTAATGGTTTATACATTCTTTTGAATGCTTAAGATGAAGTTAATAGTTTTTAATGATCTTTAGGAGCGTGTCTGGTAAAAGCATTTTAATGAGCAATGAGAGAGGTTGCTTACACATCAGTATTTAAAAAAAGAAAATAGAATAAAAAAATATTTTTCCCTCCAGTAATTCGAATGAAAAATATTTTAATTAACCATTTTCGTTTCACCTTGAAATTTAAATATAACATTTTAATAAAATATGACAAAATGTACTGCTATTATTGCATATTGTTATTCTACGTTGATCTTCCATGTTCAACAACTTAAAAACATGAAATTTTTTTTTATATCATTAATGAGGTATTATATTTTAAAATAGTTTTATTTTTGAGGTTGAAATATACAGCATTCAAAAGTAGAGAAAGAATTTGGAATTAAATTAATTATTTTTAATAATTATCAATACATTTAAAAATGAATTTTTTTATTTTTATCAAATGAAAAAGTAATAAACAGTTTATATGTTTTATTAATTAATAAGAGAAACTTAGGCACAATTTTCCTAAATGATATGCATTTGTTTTTGATAATTTTTCTTTATCTCTTATCATAGAAGAATAGAAAATTGGATATTTAACTTCTAGGATAGGATTTTAAAAAAATTGAGCCAATTTAAAAGCCAAACTATGATATTTTTTTATGATTTATTATTAATTTATAGTAATTGGTATTTAATTTTTATGATAAACTAATAATTAGTGGTAATTTAAATTTGTGCTTTTTTAATTAATATAAGAAAAATTCAGATTCATTTTATTGCTATGTGTTCTTTATAAAAAAGGCATCTTCTTTCCAAACTGGCTTTAAAAATTTGATATTGTAATCATTTTCTGAATTTTATTATCATTAAACACGCTTTTTTTTTTTTTTATTCAACGAAATGAATTAAGTATGTAAAGTAATTGTGAAATTAGTTTCCATGAAGATAATTGGTTCGTAAGTAACCTGAAGACCAAGTAGTATCAATAAATAGTTTTTGTGTATAGTAACTATCCATATTTTTTTTTGCTGAAAGGCAGCAAATCATTATTTATACTTGTTTTTTAATGTTATCAGTACAACCTCACTTATTTGGTCAAATACATGCCCGTTTCTTTTTCAATTCCTTCTATTAGCTCACACTCTTCCTATATATATCTTGTTCAAATTTTCAATCATTCATAAAATACTTCTTATTCCACCACTCAAGTTCAAATACATTTTTTTTTGAACTTGTGGTGGAGGACACTTGATGTTAATACAATTTTTTCAAGTATTAATTCAGTAATTAAATTTAATTGATGAATTACATATTTTTTTAATTTAAGTTGCATATATCTGCTAATAGATGGTTCCAGATAAACTCAAAAAAATGAATGAAAATTATTTATAAAGGACTTTCTGCAATATATTGAAAAAAAGTAGGAATTGACTTAAATTTTTTATATTACTTGTTATGCATATATTTAAATTAATTCATGCAATTAATTTATATATACAATATCATCTCCAAGAACATTATGAAATCCATATCAATATTAATCTCATCAATCAATAATTAACTGTATATAATTGGATATCGCGCGGTTGTTGTATTGCTTTATTTTAATAGACGTTTGTAATCTTTACTAACATACTCTTGAAAACATGTATATTTTTGCTCCATTCTGTAAAGATGATCTTCATAGGTTTGAGGAATGAGAGATAAAATCAGATATATTGAATAATAGCAGGGACACTAGAATAACATCACCAATCGATAATTCGAGTTATTAAAGATGTTACACTAAATATTAAAAGCCATAATTTATTAGACAGATGGTTCAATTTTATAAGATTTTTGCCCCTAGTAAACGAATTACTTTTTGAATGAAGATTAAAATTAGTTTCTATATTAACCCTTCAATGGATCTTGTCCTTTCTTTAATTTTTTATCCATAACTTATTGTTTTGAATTATTTATTTTTTTTATAGAAATTCAAGTGTAAATTTTTGCCACTCGGACTAAAATTGGATTCGAAACAGAATTAGATCTATAATCTTGTGAATCATCACCAGTTTTTGAGCTTACTATACTATACAATGCTGTTATTTTCCTAAACATGTAATTGAGTTATTGTTTTTTTGCAAAATAATTTAAAACAATGTAAATTCCCAATGTAAAATTAAGCAATAGATAACATATAACTACTTCAAATCTTTTGGTTACTGAAGGACATCAAATAGGATGTTTGTCAAACAATATCAAACTGTCTGCGATAGAATGACTCTTGTCAGAAGTACATTATCACAATTGTATTTGTGTTTGTCATAGAATAATATAAAATAGGTAAAAATACTCATTTTAGTCCATAATAAAAATTAATTTATGCCTGAGTTAACTCGTGTATTCGAAAAGACACAAATATGAGATACCAATAAGATCGGCATAATCCATTAAGGAATTAATACTCAGTCACAGTAGTGTTATTTATTCAATTACCTATATTCACGAAGCTCTGTTCTGATGCCTGCTTTTGTAGCTCGTTATTGACTAACTGAAGTGTCTCTTACCCAATTTGGAACAATTTTCGTGAATTAAACGAAAACTCTTTGATTACGAATTGTCAAAACTGAGAATATTTCACAAAACTTTCTTTCTTATATTTTAAGATGAATTTGATTTACGCGTATTCTTATAGATTCTTCTAAATGTTAGTTTTATTGTTCAAATTTTGTCACATCTTTAATTGTATGTTCTTCAGACCTTACAAGAACAATGATATGTCTCATAATCTGTTACATCTTCGTCAATGAATGCCAGTAATTATACAGTTCTGCGACTAACTTATATTTCAAAACGCCATTTCCGTTTATTAGAATAAAATTATAATTAAATTAAATTAAATTAGTTACTAATAAATTATAAACTTCTTTTTCTTCATTGGCACAACATGGTGGGCATGGGACTTTTCTTCATTGGCACAACAACAACTCCATTGTGGGCTAAGGTCATTTGCCTACTATCAGATTTCGAGAAGGGAGATGTTTTCATTTTTACGGGGTAGAGTTGTCAGCCCTACGCTCAACAGTCATATTATACAGGGACCTACTGTTTAAAGTGGATTCGAACCACTACAAACACCCATGACACCGCCAAATCTCGAATCTGAAGTCGTGGCCCCGAACGCCAAAGCGCTATATAATGCCATAGTATATAAGCACTATATATATATATATAATGTTTATTATTATTCGTGGAGTGTATACATATATATATATATATATATATAAAAACCACTCAGCCAAATAATAGTTAACACTTTGAATAAGCATAAAATGTGTATTTTTTGTTAGAGACCCCTATTTGATATCAATCGATTATTACAGTGGAAATTCACGGAGTATTTCTCATTCTCTGTAATGCTGTATAATTCTCTGTAATGTTTATAGTGACTAAAAGTTATTTCAAACTTCAGGAAATGGAGAAGAATATACTAAAACGAACACAGGACTCAAAGAGGAAGTATAAAATGGTCGGTACAACACTGTAATCTCCTCAATCAAAAACAATTACCATCATGCGACTGTTACATTGTTTAATATATGTAATAATTTCTTTTAAACATTTGATATTAGTTGATGGTTAAAAAGATTTATCTTGTTTTCATTAAATGGGCACGTTGTTCAAGTGCCTTTTAGATCAGCGAGAATGCACTGCAAAAATCATCAATCAGGTAATTACTGCGTGTAATTGGTATAATACGATTGTTATGATGCTTAATTTATGTAACATTTGTGAGTACTGTCTGCACTTGTTTTTCAATATGCGGTTGTTATTATTAAGCATGAATCTTGGTCCCATTCTGCAGAGATGGTCATCAAGGGTTCTTGGGAGCAGAGAGCAAATCAGAGAGACAGAATGAAAAATTACCTGTACAACACTGCAATGGAAATCGTGATGAACTCTCCATGTAAGACGTGCTACCGTGATGCAAAAGGCTTTCGTTCGGTGATGTAGGTCTTGTTCGGGAATATGAAATGTGCGCTTCGTGTTGGGATGCGAATTAGATTTTTCTTTTCTCTTTTGTTTGTTTGATAGCAATAATAAGAAAAAAATATGAGGCCCATTTACAAGAGCGATTATATTTGCTTCCAACCTGCCATTGGTAAATATTCCTTAATCGCAAAGAATCGCAGCTTGTAGAAGTTTTACATAAATCGTCTTTTGTCTGCCATCGCCGTGCACACTCGTTCAGAAGTTCTGTCATAAAATAATAAAGTTATTGCCAAATTCGAAGGATAGAACTATTATTTGCCTTATGACTTATGTAAAGCAGGTAAACACCTTGTTATTCGCGAAAAATAAAGTGCGCTATCGTCCACCTTTACCAGTTTGATGTGGTCACGAAACCATCCGGCATCATTTATCAATGTTGTTTTGTATTAGAATTGGAAGAAAGGCATCTTCCATATAAGCCGATGTGCTTTGGTGGGTTTGCTTATTTTTGTTTGTTATTCGTTTTCGTTTTAACATAAAATAAGGTTTTTGTTATCAAATGTCATTTTTATTCCTTTTAAATTAAATTTTTTTTTCTATGTGTGTGTGTGTTTACGAAATCGTGTATTTGCTTTAAATTGAAAAGGGTGTATTGGGAAATAGGTCGTGGAATTTTAAGATTTTATTAGAGATAATGAAAATGTGGCTTTGTTTGCTGCGTTTCCAAATATGGATGGGAAATATTTGGCAAAAGTAGATCAACCAACTAGTGTAATCTAATCAGGAATTGAAATGAAGTATTATAATTTGATTTGCTATGTAATTCACGCAGGGTTATTATAGGAAATAAGCAAATTAAATTGAACAATACTCTTTGATAAAAAACGACATATTTTATCATAGTATAAAATCTTAAAAGCAAGTTAAAAGTATAATTAAGTAAATTTTGCATATGATGGTAAATTTTAAAATGGCATTTACAGTTTATTTATGGCATTCTTAAAACTCCTCTTTATAGATTATATTTTGCTATATAGGCCACCAACAATGAAATAAAATTAATCGACTTATTTATGCGATCAATTATTTGAACCTCATTTTTGGGAGGTTTTTTTATTATTTTATTACAAATATAATAAATAAAGGTCGTTATATTGTAGTCTCCAAGACTAAAGAATTCGAAAATAATTTTTGCATCTCTTTAATACAAAAAAAGCAATTGTAGATATAACAGTTCCCAAATAAAAATTTTAAAGACATCCTTAAATTAAAAACTAAAATTGTCTTAACCTTACCTTATTTTTATGTTCTTCAACATAGAAAGAATGAAAATTAATTTTTTTCTCTCAGTCAATTCACTCAAACAAGTAATATAAAAAAAAATTTTAAAGTCAATTCCTACTTTTTTTTCACTTTATTGCAGAAAGTCTTTTATAAATAATTTTCATTCATTTTTTTAAGTTTATCTGGCATCATCTATTGGTAGATATATGTAACTTAAATCTAAAAAAAAAAATTAATTAATTAAATTTAATTACTGAATTAATATTTGAAAAACTATATTAACATCAAGTGTCATCCACTACAAGTTCAAACAAGTAATATTAAAAAAAAATTGTTTCAAAGTCAATTCCTACTTTAACTAATTTACCTTACTTACCTACTAAGTTTAAAAAAAAAATGTATTTGAACTTGAGTGGATGAATAAAAAGTATTTTATGAACGATTGAAAATTTGAACAAGATATATATAGGGAGAGTGTGAGCGAATAGAACGTAAATGAATAAATATTTTGAAGATTAATATTTTTTAATTTTTTACTAATTTACTATTTTTAATTCTTTCGTGAACTTTTGTTTACTTTTATTGCTTGAAGTAAAAAATTCTTTTTAAATTTCTCAAAAATTCTTGTTAGAACCATTAAATAGATATTGCAAATAATGCAAAAATATATATATATATATATAAGAGAAATCACTGAAAGTAGCAGTGAAGTTAAAAAGCATACAAAAGTGTGGCACTAATAAACTAACAAAGTATCTTCTCTCCTCAATAATATTTACAAGATTTTTTTGCGAAAATTAATCATCTTTTCAAAATTCCAATATACTGATAAATCATGTTTTTTTTTTCAATTTTGATTATCAAAGAGATATTATTTTAGCTTACATAAATAATAGCTATAACAAACTTTATACGGTGTTGCATATTAATTATCTTAAGAATATCATTTATCATTTGAATTCTTATTGAATGTGAGAATATTTTGGAAAATAATTTCTGTATATAAATACATTGTGTTTTTTCACCTTCCTATTGAAGGTTTTTAAATAGACAATAGTCAAACTGGAAAAACCGATTATTTAGACACACATGCTGTGACGAATGTGACAATATTTTGGGCTGTTAAATACATTGTGAACACACACACATTGTGTTTTTTCAATTCCTTCATTACTCACACACGCACACACACACGCACACACACACACACACGCACACACACACGCACACGCACACGCACACGCACACACACACACAAAGCCCCCCTATATATCTCTTATATTTCTCCCCTATATATATCTTGTTCAAATTTTCAATCGTTAATAAAGTACTTTTTATTCCTCCACTCAAGTTCAAATACATTTTTTGAAGTTGTAGTGGATGACACTTGAGGGTGATTAATATTTTTCCAAATATTAATTTTGTAATTAAATGTAATTAATTAATTTTAATCTTTTTTTTTTAATTTAAGTTGCATATAATCTACCAATAGATGGCGCCAGATAAACTTAAAAAAAATGAATGAAAATTATTTATAAAGGACTTTCTGTAATATTGTGTGAAAAAGTTGGAATTGACTTTAATTTTATTTTTATATTACTTGTTTTTCTCTTATCGCACTTGCCAGACAACAACTTCTAGACCAAAGCCAAGAACGCATGTGGTCTCATGGAAGGAGGAAGGGGAAGGGGCAGCTTCTGTTGTGATGGAGTAGGTAGAAATATGACTTGAAAATGGAGGACTTTTAAAGAGAACTACCCTGCATTTGCTTATTGTATGTGAGAAAACCCGGAAAACTCGCACCAGGTATTCCGACTGATGAAGCAAGATGCTGAACATCACAAACGCCATCGAGTCCCCTCGTTCTTCTACAATTAAGCGTCCAGCGGACTGACCCTCACCACTAATGCTCATCAGCGGCGTACGTTGCCACTGGTCACGAGTCGGGCTTAACGAGCAGTTGTTTCTGCAAGAAAGATACATATTCATTATGTATTAAAAATTAAGGAAGACATCAAATAATTATTGGCATATTATAAGATAATTTTTACAATGGGATGAAGATTCTCCCAGACAAGACCAAGGAATACATCCCCAAGAAATTGCCCCAACGCTTTCCTAACACCTAAGCACATTCTATAGTGCCCAGCACTCACTCCCCATGTTTTGCAATTGAGTATGATGCCAATCGAGGCCAATTTAAGAGAAGACCTGTATAGTGAAGCGGCGTCGTTGCTAGCGGCCGCTATCATAAATACTTTTGACTTGATCTAAATTTAATAATAATATTTTAAATCAATGGACACGATAACAACAACAACAAGATAATTTTTGTGGCCATAATTCCTTATATAATAACGCATTAAAATTGTCACATAAAAATTCTTTTAAATTTTTGTTTAAAATTTTATAAAGAAGTTTCGCAACATGCATTAATTAATTTCTGGTAGAATTTTCTAGAAAAACAAATTCTACTTAAAAAGCGTTACACTTAGTACAATTCCTAAACAAACTCCAAAACCAAAATAGGCAAGCTGAAGTTATTATTAATCAGTTTCTAACTTAATGATATGTTTACATTTACAATTAATTTTTTTTATGTATATCGTGGGAATAAATTTTAAACATTTAAATACTTTTTTTTTTTTTTTTGCTATGGCCTAATTGGCAATTGAAAGTAAGTTCAAAATTTGCATATTTATTGAGTTCAAGAACTTGTATTTTTAAAATTATTCATAATTACTTCTTTTCAACAAATACTGGTGTGATATTAACAAATATTGCGAGTAGATATTGAAATCAATTTGAAACGCAGCATAATACAATCCCAAAAACAATAATCTAAATTTCAAATTCACATCATCTAAATTCACATTAGTACATTCACATCAGCTAAATTCACGTTAAATTCATTCGCATCATCTAAATTCATTCACATCATCTAAATTCCCATTAAATTCATTCACATAATCTAACTTCACATTAAATTCATTCACATCATTTAAATCCACATTAAATTCATTCACATCATCTAAATTCACATTAATCTAAATTTAACAATATTGATTTTTTTTATTTTTCAATTTACATCAACTTCTATAAATGGAAAAACATTGAAAAAAGCGAAAATATTTACAAAAGTAAACTTCCTAATGAATATGTAACAGTCTTTTAAAGGAAGAAAAAACAACTTACACCGCCTCGCTAATTGTAAAAGCAACAACCCAAACCGAAATTGATCGTTAATCAATGATGCGTTTCACCCCGAAAAATAAAAAGACCTCAAGACGACGAAACCTAATGATGATGTTGACTTGCAGATTACTGTTGTTTGGACACCAGAGGAGGCCTAATAGTGCTGCACACGGTGTTTTATGACCCTTCCAGTCCTGACCCCTCACTCACGAGACTGACCCCATGCAAGCCGTGTGAAAAAGAGGGTCCCTGCCAAAAAAAAAAAAGAAAGGGTTAATCACTGGGGATGAGAGCTACCTGAATTGTTTTCGGTGGCGGCAGGCAACAAAAAACCAAAGAGGCTAAGATGGCAAGGATGAAAATGACGGCTTACCAGCCTCAATGTCGTGACATGCGGTAAATATGGTTTGATAGATAGTATATTACTGGTTTGTCTTCGCTTTTAATGGCATCTTTATGAGTTGCCACTCTTGAACTCCAGTGCGTGATGTATCGGATGGAGGGAAAGTTGCGGTGTTGTTGGCTTGTCACGTTTCTTCTCTCTGCTGTGAGGATGGCCGCTGAGGTTCAATATGGTTATGTAGTAGTAGCAGCAGGCATTGGCGTTTCAGTTCGTGGGAATTGTGGCAGGTTAAGCGAGAGTTATGCGTTTCCCGCTGTGAGTTGCTCTGCAGTAGTTGTTTTTCGTTGGGAATCTCAATTAGCTAATTGTTTTAAAGTGTTGAAATGGGTGGGATGTACCGTCATCGCATCCATCTTGCTTTATGAGTAAATTCATATTGAAATTTGCTTCGGAGTTTTTCTTTCTTTTCTTGGATTGAGTTAGTTGTTATTCATGCCACGCTGTAGATTATTATTATTTTTTTTTTTTAGCATTTTTGTAATTTATTGATACATAAAGTTACTTTTATAGATACTATGTTGTATTAATAATTTCGAGTTTTTACTGGATGTATTGCTATTTATTTAAAAATTGGTCTTGTGTTTTATGTAAGCAACTTATGTGTAAAAAAAAAATTGTACATTGAGTGCTACACAATAGAATTTTAATTGTATTGTTGTTGTCGTATCCCTTATGGAATGCATCTTCTGTTCTGATGGAGTACCCGTAGAATTGTATTGTTTTTATACATTATGAAATAAGATGGCTAATGACTTAAGTATCGACCTCTTGGCATTTACATTAGTTTGTTCGCTCTATGCTAAATTTTTGCACACTTTTGGGCTAATTAGACCGGGATGTACAGTTTAACGTGGATTCCGAACCACACACAAACATCCATTCCACTTCTAGGATTCGAACCTGAAGCCTGTAGTACGAACGACCAGAAAGATAACCAATTAGCTATCAATTAGCTTTTCAAAATACTTTTTCTATGCACAAGTTTTTGCTTTTGAATTAAAATTTTAATAAAATATCTGATAGAATTTAATTTTTCCAGTATCTTATGTATGAATAATTTTTGCATGTGTTTTAGTATATTATATCTATTTAAACATACATGCAGTCAGTTGTAATCTGTTCTATGTTTTTGACAATAACTTAAAATTGTAACCTAAAATACTGGTACATTTTTTATTACTATTTAAAGAGTCAATTATTTGTGAGTTGATAATTATTTGTGATAAACAAAATTCATAAAATAGTTCAAAAATTTTCTATAATTTTTGCAAGATATTATTCAATTTATGAAAATATTAATTTGTATTATGTCCATAAATTCTGAGGGTGAAATGGGATGAATTTTCTTATCTTAGCAAATAATATAATGTTAAAAACATAAGTGTTCTCCGTGGGAAGTATAAGTACTTCGTTATACAAACCGTTAACTTTACATGTTACATTACACCGTTTGTTATACGTTAAATTAACAAAAGTTAAAGATAAAAAATACTGAGTTGTTCAATAACAGAATATTTAAAGTTGAATAATTGAATGAATAAAATGGATAATTTAAATAAAGTTCTAGAATCTTTCATTGTTCAAAATTGCTGTAGCGTTTCTTACGAAACTTACAACTTTCATTTGATTTAAAAATAAAACAGATCAGAAGTCTTAACTTGAGTGTGATTAAAAATTTAGAACTGTAAGTAATTCATAACGAAAAAATTCAACGCCAGCGATATAATAATTATAAGAAATAGACAAGATAATTCTAGTTTTATTCTCTGTTGAAATAAACAGGATATAAAGTTACATTCATTACCATTTGTTAAGATACTTTTTTTTATTTTGATAAGCTACATCTTATAATTTTAAGATGGAAAAATAGATAAAACGCCAAAGGGAGTGCTACTAGTAAACAAAATAAAGTTCACGCCTAAAAAAAAAAAAAAAAAACATAAATCCTCCTCTTCTTCTTTGTTGTTGAAGATATCTAGTATCACAACTATGATATATTTACAAATAACCTCCTATATCCTTGTTTTCAACAAATGTATTTCTTTGTGCCTTTCGGGTATTTTTAAAGGACGTATAATTTCCATTTAATTATAAATGATCGGGTTTTTATATGGAATTTATTTGTTGAAATACCCATCATTTAAGCAAAATTGAAACCTTCATGAACAAAGCTCATATGAAAAAAAACAATCCAATCAGTAATTCACAAAGCATTCTTATTCTGTACCGATAGCGTTAGCTGCGTACCGATTGTTGAGATTAAATCTCTAATAGGATATTTTCGTGTTATAAGTGGCCAATAGAAGGCATAACCCGATTGTTAGACCACACAAGCACCCTCTACTCTGTTATTAACTGTTCATCAATCAACGGTAGGAAACATTATGTATTGAAGATAGTGGGTTGTTTGTTGCTGGTGTGTAAGCCAGGGTGAGAAATGGGAACTATTGGTAATTGTTATTTAAATCTATAAATAACTGATGTCAGAGACCAATACATTTTATTTTATTTATTGTTGGTGTGGCTTTAAAATCATTCGGAATAAAATGGAGTTAAAAAATAATAAAAATCTTTGCTTATTTAAGAACAGTTGATTAATTACTTTTTATATAATAAATGATTATTCTAAAGATATTAACAGTGACAAATAGATTGATATTTAGAGATTTTTAAAGCAAAATGAAGCCACAGTTTTCAAACAGAGCTATAAGTAATTGTTTTATAGTCCAATGACTGATAGCTTAGAAAATTGACCGGCAACTAATTCGGAAGGATTTAAAAAGACTGGCGTCATAGTAGCGGAAATTATATCTAAGATTAATTTTAATTCTACAAATGAAATTTATTTTTTTAATAATTAAAATGTTAGATTACTCGGTATTAAAAATTATACACTAACTATTATACTTTTTTTTTCTTTTCAAAGCAGCTTTGCTTGGTATACATCTATTCCTATCTATCTCCTCTAAGCAACTTTTCCGTTTCTGTCAATAAACCTGATGTTTACCATTTCACACAATCCGTGTCTGGACAACAACAAGCTGGCTTTTTACTATCATTTATTGAGTTAAGTGAAGGGTATATACTTATCCATTGTTTTTGTGACTCATCCTCATTGTCCTGCAGTGTGGGACGAACATCCCATGAATAGTCTACTCATGCATGGAGGTGAAGGGGCAGCCTTTCTATTAATAAATATGAATTATTGGTCATAGAAGTTGCTTTTGCGGTTTCATAAAATTTACATTTAGTATAACAAATTGTCAATAATAAAAAAAAAAAAAATTGTAGATATATCACAGACATACAAAATTCTATGCTGCGAAAAGTATTTTAGGTTGCAGAACTTTGAAGATTATAATATGCAGCATTCTTTTTGCATCAATTAGATGATTGCATTGCATTATATATATTTCAAATATACTAACATTAATTTGGTTATAAAAACGGGCTGTCTTTTTTATTTTCTAATTAGAGCTTCAAATAAAAACCAAAATGCAAATTTTTTTTTTTTTTTTTAAAAGTTAATTTATATTGAATTGTTTTCTTAAAATTTGATTTTTATTTCACAACTATTGGTAACCGTGTCATGACATCCCATTATGTTCATTAACCACTTTGGTATCTCGTCATGGCAATATTAACAAAGCCGGTGCAGTTTCAGCCTCAGGTGTACGAAGGAAAAACTACTAGTTTTACCTTTGCTTTTCGAATACGTGACAGGAATAAATCGTACCTCGTTTGAAGACTCAGAAAAAAAATCATACTCATAGAGAAAAAAGAAAGAGATTAAATGTTCTGAGGTCCTGATTGAATATTTCATGGTACCGATTCAAATTGTTGGAGAACCTAGATAAAGGAAGGGCATAAAATTAACTGCTTCATTAAATCATCGCAATAATTTACACGATCATAAATGCACAAAAAAAAGGCTTCATTAATTCCTCAGTTTGAATAAGACTACTGGGAGAACAGGGCTCATTATATTTCACTTTTATTTTATTGCCTATTTTAAATTCATTCAAGTGGCCCCTCTGATCATATTTAGTAGAGGAGGTATTTACCTATGAATCCGTGACAAATATTTATTGCCACTTGTGTGGTAAATGAGATAAAAAAAATAACGATACTAAGGCTTTATAAAAAAAAAAGTAAGTTTGTAATTGAGTTTTAATTTTACTTTTCCATAATTGTTTTGTTTTCATATTGAGGTATTAACTAAGACAGAAAAATACTAACACGTTCCTAAAAGTAATAAACTGAATCATTAAAAAGCAAGCAATGTAAAAAATTGTTATCAGTCCACGAATTTTAATGAGTTACGCTTGTTGAACATTCTTGTTTTAATTGCTGCAAAAAGGATTGATACTGTTTGTATGATTAAAGAGGAATTCGTCGTCACTTTCCTCTTCTGTGGCCCTCTCAGTTCTGATTAGCTATCAAGTTCTCATTTCAGTTTTGGATCATTGACTTCTGGTGGATCTACTGTTTAAAATCAGCAATTTAATTTTATTTTAACCGGTTTATCTGATATAGAGGTATGGAAATTATATGATTAGTGTATCTCACTGATAAATTAGAATAGCTCATTTTGAAGCTCTACAATAAACAATATGAAATATTACGTGTCTTGCCTGCGGATTATCAAGATATATATGTGGTTCTTAAATTACGTCCATCGTCTTTCACAAAAATAGATGGTCCCAAGATGGTCTCATTTTTTCTTTTGGAGTATTTTTTTCCAAATTTCATCTACTATAATCTATTTTAATCAATGACAAGATTTCTTAGTTGAATTTCTATGTGCCGTTAATAGATAAGATTTCTTGGAGAATAAGAATCTCGTTTCTAAAGCTATTAAATTTCTAGGAAAATTAGGATAGCTTTTAGAATTGCTATTTTTAAAACTAGGTTTGCTTTTCTAATTATTAGGAAATATATTTCTATTACTAGGAATTCTAGCAATTACTTCTAGATTTTAATTTAGAATTCTTGAAATAATTTCCCTTGAACCATGAGACCACACGGGTCCACGGGTCTCTAAATGTTTCTGTCTATCCAGTGGGATAAGAAACAACAGCAGCAGCAGTTACTCCTCAAATGTGCAATTTTTAAAGCTGTTTCGCATGTATGTTTCGCTGTAAGAAATATTCATAAATAAGAGATTCGTCAGACTTCTCAAATTCAATGACCGCTTCCTGAAATGCAACTTTTTTTTGTGTTTTCCTACTAGCTATTTAAATAGTCAAAACATGTTTTATATTTTCTTTTATTGCAAATTGGAAAGATCCTGGTTCTCTGTATCATAGTTTTATTTTGATTACACACTAAAAGTAATCGATCGAAATGCGTAAAATTTATTTTGTCCAAGATTGATTTTTCCATTAAGTTTCCTCTTTTATTTAGATAGTAATCTTCTTAACCATTCACTAGAAGTCTCTTATAACTTTATTTAAAATTTTAAAAGTATTGTATGTTATACAATTTATTCTGAGCAAGGCTTTCAGTTAAAGACAGTCCTAGAAAGGAACGCCAAATGAAGAAGGATGATTAGATTCTTGGATATAGACTTCTTTTAGCTGTGCGATTTATTTTTTTTTAACATATAAAATTACATTTACTATAAAAATCTATTGCACGAATCTGGTTTTTTGGTTTATATATAACTACATTGAAGTGATTATACTTTTTAAAGCAAGAGCAGCCAACTATTTGTTTTATCATGATTGGTTGATGGAAATTGATTTGTAATATATTTGCAGATACTTCCTAATAAAACAAGAATGCAATTTTTTATGTATTTTTTGATTTGGCTGTTGTAACTTTCAAAATTTTTTTTTAATGTGTATACTATTTTATATCTACGTTTCCCTTTTAAAGCACTTCAGTATGAAAGGTATAAAAAATTATTGCGCAAAATGCGATTATAATCTTACTTTGAAAAATCAGAGATGCTGTAGGAAATATTTTTTAAATATATTTTTCGTGAAAACTAATCAAATGTTAATCTGTCCATTCTTATACCTGGTACGCAAACAAACGTGAATTTAAATTTTCAAATTGAAATATTTAAAAGAAAATTCCATTTCTCTTCAATTTAAATACAGAAAGCTGATTTTTGCAAGCAACCGTGAATTTTGATTTTGAAAATGAAATTTAAAAGAAAATTTCATTTTTTCTCCTATTCATATACAGAAAACACACTTCAACGTCTCAATATAGACAAGTTCTAAACGGAAATCGTAGATTATTATTTTTTATCTTAAAAATGTTAGTTTACTTTTATGACACTGGAATAATTTTTTTTCAGTTTCATTTCTTTTTCTTGACTTTCAATTTGGCTGAACTATGATATTTGAATATGCAATTCAAGGAGGGGGAAGAGAAACCAAGGAAAGACTTGTAACGATAGAATGAAAATCAGTAGATGTGATCGAAAAGTACAGAAATTTAAACAAGCTGTAAACTTTCTAGCATTTAACAAGTGTACATTTAAACAAGCAAAATTTAAACTAGAATTTAAACAAGCTATTATCTAGATGTCCCCCCTGAAAGATTTGAGGGGACATCTGGTAAATCTAATCTTAAGATCTAATAGTGGAGATCTTGGGATGGTCGGAGACGCCTGTTATATTGGGGAGAAATCTGGCGATTTAGAGGACCCGTTTTATTTTGTTCTTGTCAATCAATAGAAATAATTGCAATTTGTAGCTAGGTATTGGATGGTTGAAATGTAAAATAGAGGTGCCAGGGATATAAATCTGAGACAGGAAACTTAAGGATGTCATGCATAAAATTAAAAAGTCCGGTTATCAAATGAAATAGCTCCAGACCATACTCCCGATTGTCGGCTGTTTGGTGAACTGCATGGTGAACTTAGGCTCTGAGTCACCTATAAACGATGCTTGGTGTTCTCTGGTGCCGTGCGAATCGAAGTTTGTGAAGACGCTATAACGATCACTATGTTCTCATGTTCTGTGCTGTCATTAGAACAACAGATGTTTTCTTGATACTGATTTTATTGTTTTTCCTGGTGTTCTGTTCTATACTCGAATTGAATTGAATAAAATTTATTCGATTCGATATCTATTAGTCCGATTGCAGGTCGCCTCTCAAATATTGGTATGTACTAATATTGGAAGAGAACCCTTATGAGAGGATTTGGTATTTACAAAGTCAGTAGGCAAAATCAAATTCAAACGGCAGATTATGACCTGAAGTTAGAATTTTTATACACTCTAAGAATATTCACTTGCAATTGTTGCAATCTATGTTGATAGAAACAACCTTAACCAACTAACAAAAACTCGTATATCAAACCTATTACCTCCATAATTGCAAACATACCTTAAATCATATATATATAAATTGACGCAAAGTAATAACAACCGGTGGTAATCAGTTGGCCATGAGAATAATGAATGTCTGTTAAAGAGGAGATGAAATTACACAACAAAACAACAAATATATAAAACAAAGACAGAAATTGCAATAATTTTTTTTTTCATTTCTACAGAAGAAAGATATTTTAAGTTTTATTACGAAAAAAATTGGATACTTTGCAATTCGGAGGATACTTTTCGGATAATATAAACGGAAAAAAAAGAAATAAACTGTAGTAAGGATAGGTTCATACAAAAAGAATAATAATTTGATTAAAAATGTATTTCCCACAAAAACCGAGAACAGTAAATTCCATACTCTAATTCTAAATAATTTAAATCATTAATTCACGATAGAAACCACGCTAAAAATAAATAAGCTGCTGTCAACTCCCCATCAGTAACTTAGTCTCAGATGATGGTTATAACAAGCAATCTCTCCTCGAAAAACCTCCAACAATAATATTATGACGATAAATAAATAAATAATGAAAAAAGCCACCGCAATACATATCTGGGAGAGCGAGGGAAGGAAGTTCAATTTCCCTTCGGAACTTGGTCTAATGTGGTTCCCGTTAAGTTATGAGTCTGCAGGTAGACCGTGCATCCGGTTATTCGGAGGCAAATAAAGGTAAAAGAAAAAACGTAATACGTAAACCGATGGCATGTAATTTTATGGCATTTGATGGAGAGTATTATCCCATCATCGTGGATACCATTGTGGTGTGTAATTTATGACTCTTTCCGAGTTCCTGTTTTATGGTTTTTGGTGTATATTCTTTGTTACTTTTACTTAATCAAAATTAATGCAATCTCAAGAGTGGCTTTTGTGTTGAGAAGATAAATTTATGTGGACGAATTTGAGTCAGTCTATTGCCAAAATTGATATTGTACGAATTATCTTCGGGGCAATTTTTGTGAGATTAGTTCGTCTGGTTGATATGTATTTTAAAGCTGTGTTACATAATTTGATAGTCGACAAGATTAAAAAAAAATACTGCATAAAAGAAATAAAAGGAATCTGGTCTACTTACTTGAACTCCAGAATTGATACATTTTGATTTTTAAAAACTTTTGCCAAGCTTGTTTAGTTATTAAAGTAATTGTAGCAAATTAAGCAAAACTGATTAAATGGTTTGGTATATCAATTATTTTAAAATGATTTTTTTCCATTACAGTTATTATTTTTGATTATTAAATAATGTTAAAAGGATTTGTAACGTTCTCTTCGTTGACTGATTCATTATAATTGTTTTTGATTTATCAAATATTTATATATAGCTATTTACCTCTAAATGAGTTACTTCAATACATTGAATTTTTATTATCTTTATTTCTGGACCTTATTAATTACTTTTCTAAACCAAAAATTCAAAAGTTTCCAAACGAAACGTTAGAATTAAGAAAAGAAACAAAATTAAATCAAACTTCAGTTCAATCTTTTAATTTTCTCAAATCACACTAAATTTTTGTTATTCTGATAATGATAATATATTTTTCCTTTATTTCGTTTATAAACTTTATCTAGTGAGATTTCACATTGTTTTTTTTTCCGTAGAACATTTTGGCACTCTGTTTTTACACAAGAAGAAAATTTTAATTTTATAAGCAAATTGACAAGAATTTAATTGCACATTTCTGATTTTGTTGAGAATTATTTGCAGAAAAAATTAAATAGGGCGTTATATTCCAGGGTGGTTCTATTAACAGTGAGGTATGGCGTTCGAATTTGCAAAGACGATCCGACTTGTTTTAGTTTAGTACAGTGTCATCAAAACACTCTTCCACACATGCCTATATTTTTTAGTTATTTATTATTAGCACTTAAGTAAAACAAACCTTAGCAACAATAGCTATGAGATCCATCAAATATTCCTGGGAATAATGGAGTAGAACAGGGATCAGAAAGAGAGTATATTTTAAAATGAAATTTGGAAATTTTTACAGGAAATTTGTTATAATTTCCAACATTAAAGCCTTTTATGAAACTCTATTGTAGGAAAACACATGTTCGGGCATTTGAAATCCATTAAATTGCCATACTTATGAGGTGCAATTTTACATAAAAACTTCCATCACTTCAATCAATAGATACTTTTTATGGCTAAGCAGAAGTAAGGCAGTAATAGCCAATAATATTCCGGACACAATAATAACATAATAATTAAGCAGTAATGGCATAAGGCATAATCCCACTTCAAGTAAGAAATTTGTAGTAGAATTAACTCTCTGAGTCTGAGTATCCTAAAGAGAAGATGTTGAATTAATGAACATTATGCACTTATCTTAACATTCAATAACACTAACTGTAATAATATTGCATGCAGATTCTAATTTGAGAAGGTGAACATCAGTTGTCTATCATCCTGATGAAATAAAAATAACCTAAGACTGACACAAGGAATAACTTTGCTAAATATTATTCTGATAAGAACAAAGTCATAATACGCATAAGAGAATAGAAAATCAGTGACTGATCAGAAATCAATTTTATTTAATAAAAAGAACTATGACTAAACATAATATAATGAGATATTAAAAAAAAAAAAAAACTACAATTTCTCAGATGCTAATCCTGTGAGTGTCACATTCTCACTTTAAATCACTCAGAACCATCAACTGTAATATCTTAGCTTACAGTTTTCCAATTTGAGTAGGTGAATTTCCGCTGCCCACCATGGTAATTGAATCAGAGGAGGGTTGGACTGTTATTGATTTACGCAATTTTGTCATAAGAAGTTTACTGGGATAATAAGAGCCTAACAATATACGTTTTACACTGCGAATAACAAGGTAGATAGATAACAGGGAGCGTCAGTTGATGAACTAATTACATGTGATATAAATCAGCATCTCCTCCTTACACCATGCGCTTCAAAACATTCAGAAGCATTCTGGTATTTATTATTATCAGAATTCATTCGTAAGGAAGTAAATCGTGCACTAAATCACGCATGGCCTGAATTTTAAACATAATAATAATAAAAAAACCTGTCCATAAAGAAAATATAATGATTTCATATCAGGGAAATCAAAGAAGAAAAATGTAGTCGGCTTGACAGTTTTGCTCGTACAGTTTTTTTTATTTTTGAGTGTGAGTATTTCGGAATCGATTGTTGCTTTTTTTACCTTTTAATGAGAACGCCAACTGGTCTTAATATAAGACTGGACATGACAAGCTATGTGATTACGAAGGGGTTCGAGTGAAAAATTATTTCATTTAAAATTAGAAATTCCTTTTCAGACTTTGTGTTCAATGTCGGTTTTTCTCAAGAAGTTACAAAACCATCGTTTTCTGTACTGCGAGTTGGTGTATTTGAAGTCATTCTCTCAATCAAAACTTACTCATTTTCCTTTAAATTGAAAATCAGTTTTGCAGAATGAAATAAAATATAAGCAGTACATGTATTATATGTATCTATGTTCTTTGATAACATTGTTTTGTTTCATTTGACTATATATTGTGCATAATGGTTGAAATTATTATTGGTGTAATAAATCTTTATTAAGCAATTTCTGCTTTTTTATTGCATAATTTTTATCTGATTTAGAGAAAATTATTTCTAAACAAATCTGTTCAAATTTTCCTTTTTTCACTTAATTACATCATAATGCGCCAAGTCTCAAATTGGTTGATAAGAATAAAAAGGCTGCCAAAATAGAGAATCTATGCTGGCTATCCTATTATATTCTTTAAAATAAATGTAAATATATTTAGGTGAGATAAAAATATTTATAGCTTATTGGTTTTAATTAAGATTCTGAATGAATGTATTTTTGAAATTATTTTATTCACCAAAGAATTGTGGTTGTTAATTTGTTCATGTATATAACAAAAAAAAGGAAATTTAATTTCTAAAAGACTATTCAAATAAACAGCAAATGAAAAAAAATTCTCTTAGCATTAATAATTTAAATGATGATACTTGGGAATTAATAATCGTCAATTATGATCAAATTTGTTGTAAACATTGCCAAATAAAATTGACCTCAGTTATTAAATGAGGATAATTTATAAATATCTGTTATTAATGTATTATTAAAGGAATCAAGTTTTCTGAATTATTTAGAACTCCCTAATAATTGTCTTTTATTAAATAATGTATTTTTAAAAACTTCTATTAAATCCATTATTAATTAGTGTCTTGTTTGCCGTTAATATTCTCCGATACATTCCAAGTAAACTTGGCGATCATTTAGTAATCTGTTGTTGACGGAAAAAAATTCAACAAACCAAAGCGAATAAATGATTTAAACTACACAGATGATAAAAAAAGTTTTTTAATTGAATATCACTTGTACATTTATTACGCCATTTTGCAACAATAAATATCTTGTAAAGATTTGTAGACTTCTTATAAACTTCTGAAATGTCCACTTTGTCACCTTTTTATCCTAACATAAGGACTATTTTTGCTTAAATAAACATAATCCCCTATCAGTGGACCATGTTTGTCACTCTACGTGAGCAATTTTTTAATACATATTGACATTAAACAATCACTCATCGCTCTCGGATGGCTTATGAATATTTCCCTGAGTTATGTGGAATAGGACCTATAATAAATATTAATGACACTAATAGGAAAAATGGTCCTTAATCTCTAAAGTACCGCGCTGTTTGACTACGCTTTCTAAATTTTTAACTCTTGACGTTGATTATACGTTGGAATAAAGTTACAAAATAAAGCCTGTATAAAAAGAGGCAAAATTATGTTACGTGGTGAACGATAACCTTAACAGCAGCAAAATTATAAATAAAAATGATATATATAATAAACGACAAGGCTATTTCAATGAATCTTTGACATAGCAAATACTTGTGGTTGTATATGCAAATAGGTTGCAAAATTATTTTGTGTAATGTAAAATTAATATATCAACTATAAATCATAAAAAAATGAAAAAAATGTTGGCAAACTACTACATAAATTGGACATCTCACTGATCTAAGAAAAGATTTGAAAAAATACTAAAGAGGAGTTAAATAAACGGTTTACTTCTTGTGGTTTTTATTATATAAAATCAAATTCTTCAGTAAAAAAAAACTATTTTAAATTCAACAAAACTTCAAATAGAAAACATTTCATTGAAAAAATTTGTTTTGACAGAAAATTTTTAGGTTTAGAAAATTTCTAATTCGTGTTCTTCCAATTTTTCAATTGGTGTCTGCGGATATTAAAAAAAAAGAACCTGAAGAATAAGTAATTTTATGTAATTTAATATTACAAAACAATTAAAATAATAATTTTAAATAAAAATCTCCAAATCTGCCTGTTAACAATTCCATTTCTTGTACGGCAAAATTATTAGTTTTTTGTTTTGAAACTGGTAAGAAAATGTCTTGTATTTTTATTGTTAATTTCAACCAGACCTATCATTTTACAATTGAAATTACTACAAATTTTATGTTTCAAACATTTTTACATAAAAAAAAAAAAAAAAAAAATCCAAATTTGTACGTGATGTATCCAAGAAAACAATCATTACCGAAAAATCAGAAGCCAAACGTGGCTAGTAACATTTCCGAAATGCATCAAAATCACATTTAGTGCGAAATGATTAGCTACCATTCCAGTACTTAATATTAATACCCCGGTTAAAGAAACAGACCAGAAATTAAACATGTCCATCTAGGACCGAAAACGTGGTGGCCAGCGGATGCATGTAGAACAAAAAAGTACGCGGCCCGAAAATTGTTTTTGAACTTCCCCACATAAAAATGTCATTGGGAACGATTAAAATAAATGTGGCATCCGTCCCCCTTCGCGTGAAGTACGCAGTTTTGTGCGTCGATCACGAATTGTGCGTTCATTTCCTGTTTCCCCCGGAAGGAAGAACCGACAGTGGCGCCCTCTAAAGGTGAACACGTGTACGTGACGTTGCCAGGTGGTTACGCTTTAAGTGATCAACATTGGATTCATTGTTTCTTCTCATTTCAAAACAATGAAGTGAGTCAGTGATGTTAGTATGCATTGTCTGGAACTCGCTTTGTGCTTTCACATATGACATAATTATAACATGATGGAAACATGAATTTTTGTAGGAGTGGGGGAGAGAGATTTTTTTAAAGAGTGTTTTTAAATACATGGCAGGTATGGTATTGAGAGGTACATGGTAGTTGAGTGTTTATGGTATGGCACATGGTATTTGAGAGTGTATTTAAATGCATGGTAATATTAATCTTTTAAGATTTGTAATTATTAATCAAGATAATTATTTAACTTGAAGAAACAATCAGTTCAGTATTCATCTTTTATTGAACAATAGATTGAACTTATTATCATTTACATAATTAAAAAACTTGACACTACCTTTTTAAAATAACCCAGAATAATAAAGAGTTCAGTTAATGATTAGCAAAATGAAGAATTACTTCAGAAAAAGTTGAAAATAACAAATCTCTCTTTTTGAATACAATAAAAAGAAATAGATAAAAAATTTGATAGATAATAGATAAAAAAGATTTGATTAAAAAATTATAAAAATTAAAATATACTAAAAAAAAAAAACCTATAGAAAATATTTTTATTTAATCAATAGTTAATGTACTTCCATTACATTTTTCTTCCTTATTTCTACTAATTATTATTCAGATTTAAAATTTGTATTTTTTAGTTAGAGATGAAATTCATCTTAAAGAGTAAAGCGTTGCTTGATGGCCAATTGGCTAGTGCTGTTACCTTTGGTACCAGAGGCTTCAGATTCGAATCTTTTGCTTTGGTATGGATGTTTGTTTGTAGATCAGAATCCTTGTTAAACTGTAGGTCCCAGTCTAATTAGTCTAAAGTGTGTACAAAATAACCGTAGAGTGACAAACCAAACCAAACCAAACTAAGAGTTAAACTAAAATATTTTTGTAAGCAGAAACTTGTAAACCGGTAGCCTTGAATAAAAATGTATATTTATTGTCAATAGATGCTAAGTATTTTAAAGTATGTAGTAAAAGATGAAAATGATAAAAAATATTAATGGATTGTATGCTCTACAAAGATTTGAAAGTGAATTAAAAATGTTAAGCAGACACATTTCCTTAAATGAAAAACGTTGAATTATTTGAATTCTTATTTCTTATAGAATATTGCGTTAAAAATCTTAATTTACGGTATTAATAGCTGTCTGACATGGCAATAAATAACATAATACACATTAATTAAATGTCTTATCATGAAGTACATGTATGTAAGGAAAATAATTTTGCGTGCGACTGCTTCAATATATTACTTAGATAAAAATATAGTTTTAATTATTACTTTTCATTTATCATGTTAATATGTTGTTGAACAAAAAAAAAAAAAAAAAATGTAAAAACGGGATGTGTTATTTAACTAACGATTTGGGAGGAAAAAACGACGGGTAATTAATCTAACTTAATAGTTCACAGCCAAAAAATAAAAAAAAGCATTCCAATTTACATTAGACACTCAATTATGTTAAAATTGACGTTTGCATTTTATTTATCAGTAATTTAAAGCCAGGCATGCTATCAAAAGAGTTAATGTCTCATTCCATCATCTTTAAATGTCACTTTAAACAAGCTATTAATGATTCTTGGTTCCTTCTCACGAAATTCATCTGCTGAGGTGAAGCAATTATCACCCTAAGAATTCCTTTTTTTTTGCAAATGAAGAAAAACCAATCAATCCCTAAAGGAGATTGTGACACCAAAATTCCTATGACGGATTTGCATTTCCCTTATTGTTTTTTTTTTTTCTTTTTCTTGAAAAAGCCTTCTGTTTACCGCTGGATTTTTCATTTTTTTTTCTGGATGAACAAAATAAATAATTTAAAGCATGAATAATGCATTCGTTAATCTTAAACGACAGCTAGGAATATATTTTGCAGTTTCTCTTTCTCTCTCTCTTTAACTCGAGCATAGGGGGAAAAGAAAAGAAAAGAAAAGGTAAAGAAAAAGGCTTCTTTTAATCAGCGCCTATTTGGATAAGGTGGACGTGTGCAGATTGGGTAAGTAAAAGGCTTCAATGACGCGTGATGTCACGATCGTTGCGTGACGTATGTTGTGCGACAGAATTCAAATTAGGGTTGTGCTCAGCAGGGTTAAATTTAGCATGCGTTATTTCATCGGAATTCTATGTTAATTCTATTGAAAATGGAGTACTTGGTGAAAGTGCAAATGTATGAGAAAACGGAAGAGATTTCAGATATCAAGATATATTTTTCTTCGGAACAACTTTTTGATTTGTATTTTAATTTTATCACTATTTTACTATTTACCAAAGTATATTTTAAATGGAGGAGCTGGTTGTTTATAGAAGTAAACTAAAGAAATGAAAAGAAGTTTCATCAATGGCTCCTTACATATTTTGAATATTTTCCTATGCAATCACCAAGCAAGATTGCATAGGAAATTGTATTGAAATCACCAAACGGTTGTTTCGTGGTAGAAACTGAAATATTTCTAACAATAATAACGATATGTTTAGCTGACATATTTATTAAAAGACAGCACTGCACAACTGCAACACTAACACACAAAACAAAATTATACATATAACAAATATTTTTGAAATTATCTTAAATGCAAGTTCGTTTAAGGGTCTTTGTGCCCTCCATACTGATTGGAACTCTTCACTCGATTGTCCACTTCTTTTTTTCTCCGTCTCTCCCCAATCCTCGTTTCCAAGATAGAAAAAAAAAAAAAAAAAAAAAAAAAAAAAGGCGTGCAAAGGCCAACGTCTACCGTAGGGGTCAATCCATGCTTGCCGGACAAATCTATAAGCCTTGAATTCTACCCCGTTGGCTATACAGTTTGTTTCGGGAAGGCAAACTATGTAGTCATCGGATCCATTTTCAATAATTGTTCATTAATTACTTTTACCACATCATAAACAGAGTAAAAAGTGGGGAGACTAACTTAAAAATGATATTTCATTGATTTAGAATCATTCGTTTGATAATGTGCTTGTCATTCATTTGCTTTATGTACCAGTGAGGTTGTCAATAGATTACCGTTATACTTCGAAGCAGTTTGAAAAAAATTTATTGCATATTTTTCATTCAGCAGAAAAAGAGAGCTTGACTTCCTCCCTATTCAAGCAGCAGTTAATATTCCATTAAAAATCTCCAAACCATAATAAACAAGAAGGCTATCCAGAAACAGTGTTATTTTAGTTATCTATCCAAGGCAAATATTGACTCAGTATATCTTATTTTCAAAATGAATAAAAACAAAGTTTACGGAGATCTTCCTAACCTCAAGTGATGGTTTTACAAAACCTATTTTATTATTCATATAGTACAAAATTAAGTAAGCCAAATACAGAAATCTGATAAGATTATCTTAGATGGTATAATTTATATTTAATGATAACATCTGAACAAACAAATATATTAAAGATGTTCTACATATAGTTAAATTACCAAAAATTTATCCTAGCATGAAAAGCAGTCACAGGAAACTAAAAGATATTTACCAAGGTGGAAAACAGCGTTTCATTGATGAACTCTTGAATGAATCTTCTTGATGATTTAAAAAATTAGCTTTTGAAATTCGTAGTAGAAATTTATAATCAATTCACAGATGATGTGCTTTCAGCGACTTCAGCTTTTTTGAAATATTTAAAGTATTGAATCCTAAAATTACTTTTAATAAAAAAATTCCCCCAAAAAATAATATTTCGTCGCAATATCTATTCCACATCATCTATAATCTCTTTCCTTGTAACTGAATAAAGTTTTAAGAAATTCGATGAGCGGAAAAAATTGTTTGAATGCAGAAAATGTACCATTCATCTCGGAGGAACTTCTACAGTATTGTAATAAATTATGAAATATAATAGGGTTTGGAAAATTCAAAATATGTTATTTTATCAAATTTATCGACTAACCTCACTATTTTGGCACGTTCTTCAGTAGTTCAATGAATTGCTCGTAGGTTAAGCAGATGAATTTTTTAAAGAAATGGAACAATGGATCCAATTGTTGCTAGGCAAGCGATCAGTAGAAGTAATAATGACTGTACAACACACACACACACACACGCGCGATGGAACATGGCGACGAAGAACTATCATTGAAAACTTTTATTAATAGTAATCTATTATTTAATTTAATAATTTGAAAATTACTATTTTTGTTCTTACTTATTTTATTTTGCTTTTACTTATTTTTTACTTAAATCTTAAGCTTAATTTTAAGCCTAATCTTGGATTTCGATAAAAATCACATTGGCAGGCCTGCTTAGGAATTCATTCAATCATTCTGTTCATGATTTTAAAATTTATATTTCTGTCAAATTCTGGAAATCTAATTAAGTTCGGTTAAGTGAATAAAAGTTTAGATTGTCTCTGGGTGCATAATCGGGGCTGTAAGGGAAGTAGATCAAACAGCAAATGGAAATTTCGAGCCATCTGGAGATTTATACAGGAAAAAAAAAAGGAATACAGGAATACTTTCGCATACAGGAAAAACACAGTATGAATAGGAAAAGAATAGATTAGGAAATTTATTTTAAGTATTAAATATTTTGATAATAATTATCATAAGTTGCAAATAATCAATAAGTATCCCTTTCATGGCTATAAAGTGGTATATACCAGAAATAGTAAATTTTCCGACATTTCGAAAATTTTTGTAACAGTTTTCGATAGGCATTTGGAGGAAATTTCTCATTTGCTGAATATACAAGAACTCGATTTTTTTTTTTTTTTTTTTTACATGAATGCACTTATTTCCTGGTGATGTTTTAACTTTTAATTTTTGTCATGGCAAAGTTCAAATTCAAATAGTTTTTAAAGGTCTGAATAAATCATTTGAAAAACAAAAACATGTTAAAAGTAGAACGCATTTACATTTTAAGAATTTTGATAATAAATGTTATTTTTTTTTGGGAAAAAAATATTCAGACAATTTTTAAATACTTGTCAATTAATAATTTCAAAGAACATATAATTAACTGGAATTAAAAAATTAAATTTTTTAAAATCTAATATTCGAAATAGTTTAACGTCTAAATTACTTCAATATGTAATAGCAGTATTTAATTTTAATATTATTTGATTTAATAAAATAAATTAAAAATAGGGAATTCGTCAAGTTTTGTTTGTAAAGATAAATATGAGAATTATACCAAAAAATTTTCTTTAAAAAGTAGTTTTGTGTTAAATTAATTTTTGTAGGAAAAGATTAACGTTTGTTGGATTTTCAGGTCTATTTAGCGTTCAGGTTTGATAATTTGAATTAGGCTTGTGTGTTCTGTAAAATAATCTTATACGATATTTTGGGAACTGAAATGGACTTTTATTAAAAATTACTAAAATATTTGTGGAAAAAAAGATTTAGACAGTATAGTTAAACTATTTTCCTTTGTTCATATCAGCAACTATTAAGATATAGAAATAATGTATTTGATTTATGAACAAGTATGGAATATGTTTTGCATTATTAATGGCGATTTTTTAAATTGATGAATATAGTTAAAGTGGCATTTTATCTGTAATTTTATTGATATCAGCAATTCTGGATTCTGCAATTCTGGTTAAAATAAAATTATTTAACAAAGATAAAAAAAAAAATTGGTTAAATTAAAAAAAATCCCTTAAATTGGCAATAATAAATGATTCTTTACTTTTTAATTGTTTTCATTTCTCCAATCATATTTTTAAATGATTTTACTTGACACATAATTGCAATTACGAATAATTATAAACAAGGTCAGTGAATGTAAATCCCCAAGTCGAGATAAGCTTTAATGATTTTTGAATAACGTAACATTGAAAGCGGTCAAATTATTAAATTGTGTCATTCTCTCTGTATTTCACTTTAAACCCGTTGACCCATCTATGAAATCTATCCTATATTAATAAAAGGAATGTATTAGCTAAGGAAATTCAGTTGTATGAAAAATTGATAGAACTAATAGTGTAATATTGAAAGTTTACAAACACAACATTCTCTTCTCTGAAGAATTCATTAGAGTAATTAATATATAAATATATATATTATTATTTATTATTTTTTTTTTTTTTAACATGACTGTCATGTGGACTCAATGCAACGTGGAGACAATCATAAAAGAATTCTTTGATGATTTAGATTTTGACAAAATTATCTGCGAAAAATTATATTTTTTTAAATTTTCTCTTAAGAAAATTTAGAGAGAAGATTTTAAAAACTTTACTGTATTTAACAATTTTTAATTATAATCTATAGAATAACTAAGAATCTAAATCTCGATCTGATCGAAAAAAAAAAATTTTTTTTAAGACTGAAAACGCAAAAAAAAAAAAAAAATAAATAAATAAATAAATAAAAAAAAAAAAAATTAGTAAGTGTGTTAGTAAAATTGGTTAGTGATAAGGTTTTAATAGAAAATGAAAAATCATACTTCATTTAAAATGAGGCACAACCAAATCAAGGAGATTTAAAATGAAACACATCAACAATTATCCTACCTATTCAATAAATTGTTTTGTCAGGTAAACCTTGAGCCACACAATTATAATGCTTAAGCAAGATATATAAATCTCTATAAAACTATTATATAATGTGGGTAAACTCCTATATAAAATTTTCAAATCCCTGTAAATACCGCAGTAAACAAGAAATACCAAATTTTAACGGCTGTGGAGATAAGCACTCGGAAATGTATAATGGACGATTGGCTCAATTTAAATTGTAACGTGCCTTTACTTAATCGTAAAATTCTAACTAGGCGATTTGATGCTCCATCATTCTGCGTTGATTCTATTCGTTTTTTAAAGCTATGATTATAGGAGTTTCCCAGAACCGAGCCAGAACACACCAGAAAATTGGGCTTTGAGGAAAGTTCACAGAAGATTGTAATTTAATATTATAGTAAATAAAATTAGAAACATTTAAATGTTAGACTACGCCTAGTTAATTTATTTCAGAGGGTGTTTACTGCATGTGAGAGGTGGAAACTATGCTTCAACGCATTGATATATAAATTCCTTAATTTTTCTGACTAATTTACAATGGTAATATTATTTCAATATATTAACGTAGGATGCAAAAATTACGGATATTTCAATTTGCGATGACAAGACACTTTGTTCCAGAGCTCTGATAAGGGAGTAAAACGCTCCTTTCAAGTCCCATTAAATTTATAGATTCAAAATATTTATATTCAGCAGGAACATGGAAATTTTCGATAATGTTTCTCTAATCTCGAAATGAATTCCTTTATTTTAGATATCTGACTCGCTGATCAGAGCTCTCCAGACTTTTTGATTCTTGACTCTTTTAGAGTCAAATGCATAGAATGGTGATATGTTTGATTATTTAACAAAAGGAAAACGTTCCTTTAGTGTTCTTAACAAAAAGATGAAATCTTTATCTGAAAATTTGCTGTATACCATCAAGCCCCCACTCCCTAATAAAAAAAACAACTATGCACCAAGAAGGGGTTACTGAATGAGACAAAAATCCCTAGAAATTAAATGTTTTATTAAGGAGTTACATTACTTATAGCGAATTAATTATTAAGGCCTTAATCAACTTTTTGTCCTTTATGCTTGTAAACCAGCTTAGCATGGATTCGTATAATTAGTAGATGTTTGCTAAACTCTCTCCAACTGTTGAGTGATATCAGATAGATCCTTTGGAGATCAGAGGTGTTTGTTTATTAGACATCATAAACGTACTCTATAAGGGTAAGATCTGGTTATCTAATTGGTCAGGACTGTTTTTTACTAAGCAGCAGAGAGACAATTAGTAGACAGGGGTGCCGTATGTGGTCAAATGTTGCCATATGTGTTGATGTGCAAGTCCGAAATGTTATACATCACAGAATATCCATATAAAGACCATAGAATATCTAAGACATATCAGCCTGCTATAAGAACATACGTATAACAACCAAAGGATCCGTATGTCAAAGGACATGGCACCCCAAATGAAAACTACCGATTATTTGGTTGTGTGACATATCAATAAGGCTATTATCTCACAATTGATATGGTTGTCTCCAGACATGCTATTACAAACATGAAAGGGTTCTCAAGTGAGGGACAGAAAATACAAAGGACGCTATGTGCTCATATAATAAATATAGTATCCGTTTCTGAGTCACTTTTCATGCTCTCACTGGTGTCTTGGTTACATATCGGAGGGCTCATAATGAAATATTTGATGCTATATATAAAAATGCTGAAAGAATTGCCTTGGCAATTGCTCAGTTTTCATGTTCTGTGTCTTCTAAGTCTATTGCTGCCTTCTTGATGCTGTTTCTGGCTGCATCAAGAAGACAGCAATCCTAATATTGAATATTTTTTCGATTTATCCTAATGTCGAAGGTTCTTTCGACATTACAGCCACTTCCTTTAGCCCAATGATTTTCTCTAAAATTGTTATATTTGTTCATTCTGTGTGCGAATTGGTACAATAAATATAAGGCAATTGGTATAATAGTGAGTACTCCAAATTCATGAAAGGTGAAGATACATAGAATTGGATTATCCTATTTTACACACCATTTATATTCTCAGTTGCGATGCTTTGGATCGCCAGACAATCATTCATTGACTTCAAAATGTAATGATTTTCATGTTCAATAGAATGTATTTTCCTACGAAATTTCTTTACAATCATATAACTGTTTTTTGGCTCTTTATTGTTTTTTTCAAAATCTGATAAATCTTTCAAAATCTTATAAAAAGTGAGGAACTCAATTAAAAAGAAAAAAGTGACATCAAACCGTAACGCAAAAAGTTATAGAACACTATTATTTAAAAAAATTCACATGCAAGTAAGTCAAGAAACAATAAACAAGAACAATACGAAACATTAAGCAACTTATATTAAATGAATATAAGTTGATAAGATAAGAAAGTATATAAGATACAAAATACGCAGTAACTATTCATTATTTCAATAATATATTCAGTTACATTAGTCAACCCACGTTAAAGAGCCGCATTCATGCTTTGCCATGAAAAATGGTAGTCTATCGGACGGAGGGTGATTTATGAGGGTTAATTGTAATGATTGATTGCAATAATTGGTAATATATGCATGTAAATTACTCCATCTTGTTAATAAGAAGTTTTAAGAATGTAGTTTGGAAAAAATATTGCTAGACTGTCATCATCAATATATATTATTGCTAATGATAATCTAATAGTTTTTTTCAATATATTGTTATAATTATTGAGATCTATAATAATTATAATAGATATAATTCTTATTAATGAGAGGCAATACTTTTAAACAACAAAAACCTGATTTTGTAGTTTGTCTTTTATGCAAACACGAGTTATTAAGAGCATATATAATTTACACACAATGAAACTAATAAAAGAAATCAACTAGATTTCCTCGTCGCTGCAAAAAAGAAATTAATTCAAATTGACTCATTGTAACTTTTTATTGTTACCAAATGTCTATTTTCAACTTATTTGCTGTTTTTTTTTTTTTTTAAATATTACCTGAATTTTCCTTGGACAGCAATAGATGTCAGCCTAGAGCTTGGCATATCCTTTGGTCACGAAGCACTTCAACTGCGAAATATAGTTCAGGGTCACTGTAAAAATCTACAATGGACAGTAACAATCCATCGTGTACCCTATAATTACCCCTTAAGGATTCGGAAAGTTTTCTAGTGATGCGATAATAAAACTGCTGAATATTAATTCCTTTTTCCCCTTCAGTTCAAAAATACTGGACTTCAAGGCAAAGTGAAAAAAAGCCTGTTATCTAACAATAGAAAAAAACCTACGACCTTCGATGCTTCTCGAAGAACGTATCCAACCATCAAAAAATATCCAAGGGAACAAAAGATTCTTGGAATGGGTAGTAGAAAAAGAAAGATTACTTTACTTTAGTACTTTTCGTTAAAATTAAGTTTTATCTTTGGAAAATAATAAATCGCCCCAATGTTTTTGTTCCTCTGGCTCTATTTGAGTGTCTTTTAATGATCCAGCTTGAAAAGTTGCTAATGGTGGTTATTGTGGTGAAGAAATAGCTTCTATCAATAATGTGATATTGTTTGATATTGGTGGATTAATGACATAAGGCATTGTTGCTCGTTTATTTGGATGGAGATGTTGAGGCATTAAGGTTGTGTTGCAAGTTGGTCACTGAAATAGCCAGTATTTTGTTTGATTCACTTGTGCAAATTGGAGTTTTAACCAAAAAGAAATAATAATAGTAATGGTTGGGCGTTGAAAAACTGCAATGTTAATAAATTGTAACCTTCTTTGATTTTATTTACAATAATTAGAGGTTAATGATGATTTTTATTAGTATAGTCTTCTCGATTTAATGTTTTTGGATATCTATATTTAACCTTATTTATTTGGCGTTTCTTTAAATTGAAATAATATCAGTTGAAAAAATTATCTTTGAAAATCAATTGTTGCAAAATTACTCAATAATAAAAACAAATTCATTGTATATTTGCTCTGATATTTTTTTTCTACATAATATTACTTTGTTACCGTCTGTCTAATCCTCAGTGTCCTGCAGTGAGGGATGGGCATTCCATGAGTAGTCTACTCATGGATGGATGAACTTCTGTTATGATAAAGCACACATATGTACAAGTCAGATTTGCCTCCATGTCGCTGAAGAAGGAGGGAGGTGCTTTCCGGGAATACTTTTAAGGGGACTATATATTTGCGTATCATCGTATGGAAGGGTTTGCGTATAGTAACCCTGAAAACTCCTACCAGGTAGTTCGATCAATGAGATAAAATTCACAAAACACCTACGAGGTTTCTCGTCTTTTGAAACAGTGTCTACAAGAAAGTCATCAGCAAATTGAATGTCAGCCCTAACTCTCACCAGCGGCGCACATTGCCTCTGAGCCACGAGTTGCTTCTGCTGTTTTAAATTGTAACTTAATTGTAACATTGTAAAAATTGTAAATATTGTAACTAAAGACAAAAATTGTGTAAAATGGAATTTATAGAAAAACACTAAGAATTAGAAGACGACTATCTATTCATATATTTAGAATTATGTTCTAAATATATGAATAGATATTCATTTGTAATTTATACTCAATTCTCAATGATGACATAAGCAGAAGTTTTATTTTATAGTTCTATTGTTACTTATTTTAATACATTTGAAAACGTACTGATGAAATTATCCCCATTTGACAGACATAATACACTAAACTCAAGTGTCATTTATTTTTGGATGTCCATTAATAATACGTGTTCTCATTAATAAGTTTCAGTAACATAAAAATGTAACTTTTTTTTTACAAATGATATATTTTTTTGTATGGCGCAGACAATGTGTCTCCTGACTAATCAAGTGTTAAATATATCACCGAAAATTGATGTTTCACCGTTAATGGAACAAATTTTCATTACATATTTTTTCATAAAAAAATAATAACTCTATAACTCACTACTCTTGAACGATATATGATGAATGGCTGATGGTATTTCAACGAACTTGAACTGGGCTCTTTACAAATAACCCTTTCACTTCACCCATGCAAAAGAAAAAGCAATTCATTTTAAAACTTTTACATACAACTATTCATCATGTGGGTGAAATTAGAAATTCGGCAACTACCTTCATTTTCGATAATAATACATAACAAAAAGAGTAATAAGCTTCGGTAACAAGCTATCCTCCTATAGATTAGCAAGAGGTTAATTGTCTATTTTAGCATGTCCATTAATAACTAAACTTTTTTAAGTTAAAGAAGGACATTTTCTATGGCCAGCAATTCATCAATTACAATACAATTCCTTGGTGATAGAAACAATTGAACTTAAGTGTGCGGGTCAGGTACAAGACTAATTCATTTCATTTTTTTATTTGGGTGATATTTTTTATTGTTTAACTTTGTGCTGCATCTAATTCTGATCTCACATACGCCCACTGCAAATATTTTTCGACTTATTTTTTCTTCCCTTCTGACACCACTATCAGTCATCGCAACATTATCTTTTGATACGTCTTTATATGAGCTATCATAGGTCAGGTGCGCGTGGTAATGGGTTTAACATGTGGAGTGCCTTATTTGTGTACTTCCTACTTAGACTGCTTTCTAAGATATTAAAACCAGTTGTGTGTTAAGTTGTTTTTTTAAAGACATATTTGGGTTTGGAATAACTAATCAAAATTTGAGATTGCTCTATTTTTGTATTTTTTTTTTTTTTTATTATTGTCCGGGATTACGTTTATAATCAAGATTGTCATTATACAGTTTTTAAAAATATACATAAAAATTAATTAGTTTTATTTGAGTTTTAATAATCAATACGCAT